>MU167228.1:461957-474888 GCA_015951145.1 Cronartium quercuum f. sp. fusiforme G11
CATATCTTGGGGTGATAGAACATCGGATAGGCCCATCCGATACAAATATCTTGGCAGTGCTTTTACTTGTGATTTATAGCACTAACACCCATTTTTGGTGATTTTTGATACTTCTAGACCCATTACATAGGATATAAGAAGTTGATAGCCAAGGAATGAGGGATTAACAGATGGTTTATTGCAGCTAGGGAATAAGAATGGGGGAATTGTACCAGATGGCCAGGGATATTTCGGATGAAAGCCATGGATCTGAGGATTAATTGGTCAGCAGCTCAACATTGGAGAAGCACTAGGTGGATTAGTGATGGGTGTGTCATTATTTGTAAGGAGATCTTCAAAAATATGTGTGAAAAGTGCGCATTGGGCCGGTGTCTTTAATAATGATGGTATTGAAAGACAAGCAAGAGTTATTAGATTGATCCTTGAAGAAAGAAATGCACTTTAGCTCCTATCCCAAAATGGGTTTCTTTGAATTCAGTTGAGAGTGGGAAGGAGGCTATCAAAATGTACCAGATTTGTATTTGGATTCTGTGCTGTGAAATTGAGGCACCCTGCTTCACCACACTCACCTTAATCCATGTTGTCAGTCTTTTAGCCTCCTGACAATACCCCAAAAGTCACATCTTCTGGGAAGAATACAGTGGTCCTTGCAGCATGTAATGATAGCTCAGATTACTCAACTCCTCCAATATGTCCAGAATTCACCCATAAGTTATGCATCCTTCAAGGGTCTCTTGTCAAAACTTTCTTCACAACCCTCTCCTGTAATCATCCAACCTAATTTTACAAGTGTACATCACCTACTTGATGTCACACATTGTGACTTTAGCAAAAATCTCTCTTATCTCACTCCAGCAGCCAAGTCATGTGATTTGAGCTGATTTGATCAAGCATGAGTCCCTACCCAAGTTCACACAGGTCACACACCACACTACTGAGAAGATAGTGCAATGAGATGGATATAGCAAACCTCATGCTTGGGTATTGATCTTTAAAATGTAGATAATGTTGATGATACATGATGTATCACCACAGTATTAGGGAACTGTTGAGTTGACTCCATGAGCTACACACATAAAAAGAACCTATGGCAGTCACAAGTGTCAGTAGCTTAGTGGTAAAAGGCAGAACTCTAGTATGTGCTTGTGTATCATGCTGAGGTCATGGGTTTGAATCCCACCAGACACATAGTGACAATTTACCATCTCTACAAATGTGCCTGCAAAAACCAGCTCCATATATCACTACTTACAAGATCTCTGTCCTGTGAAATAAAATCAAGGAAAGGAATTCAAGAAAGGCTAAAACTAGAGGTCTGTGTTGAGGCTCCATCATCATCTCCTCCATGATTTTCATCTTGTGCCATTAGCCACACCAGGACCTCTCCAATTGCCTTGATCTACTCTCAATCTTTGACACATTCTTGATTCAAGTCCACCACCTGCTTTTCAAGAAGCTTGACTATCTTTAAGTGAACGGATAACTTTGATCATTTTTTCAAGTTTTCCAACAACTGATTCAAAGAGATGAGAATGTAATCTGTGTGGTTTCTGGAAAGTTTTGGGGGATTTGGGTATTCTGGGCTGTCATTACATGTTGTAAGGACTACCGCATTCTGCCCAGAAAATGTGACTTTTGGTGTGGCATGACCAAATCCTTAGCCATTTCTAGCCGAGTGTGTGGGAATGTTTTTAACTTTTTCTCTTTTTATTTTTTTGGGGGGAGGGGCATTGATGTATATGGCATTTCTTGAGAACTATTCCCAGGTGGTCCATTGATTTACACTTGTACTGGGCTGAATTCTCCCAATCATGCCGGCTAAGAGTATTTCCCAGAGAGAAGGTGGAAATTAGGATAGAATTTGAGACCAGTCCATTGGATTTGAGACTCAAGCATGTTAGATCTTTGTGGTAGGCTCGACTGATACATGGTGGAGCTTGGCTCATAGTTTTCCTTCTATGGCTAACTGGCCCCAGTTTGTAGAGTGAAGTTGAACACTCAGAACTTGGTCAGAAAGCCAAACTAAGATGAATATCGTATTTTTTTAGTAACATATATGTACTTAAATATGTCTAAATTACATGTATGTATTGTCCATATATTTTTTGCCGAACGAAGCAGTATCTGCACGCAGGAAGCCAATCTTATACTGTCTATCCTTATCGCGAGTCCACAAGTATGATCTTTTATGGTCATTGTCTCATACGTGCCTGAGTTCCATAACAAAAGACGTCGGAGTGTGTTGGTTCTTGACTTTGGTATTGTACTACAATTCGTCCATTACAATAACTTCTTTATACAGAATTTACGTATCCTGAACAACCTCCTCATAACCATACTGAACATCTTTTTGTTTCGGTGTAATGTGTTAGAAAAAGTAGTTGATATGACAGGTTACTTGGATAGTATCCGGTGTCCTACACGAGTGCAAACTTTTGTCAAGATCTCCATCTACTCCAAGACTGCACTTTTCAGAACACAATCCGCCGATTCTGCCTTTCTCCATACCAAAATTTCAGAAAATGTTTGGTGTCAAAGAGCAGTGGCATTTTTGGGTCTGCTTAAACCTTTACCTCCTGGCTTTGCTTCAACCTTTGACACAAGCTATGATTCCTAAGGATCCTGGTCATGAAATGGTGTCAAGTACGAGTCTCGAATCAGGTTTGACGGCTCTGCTGACCTCGATGAGTTCACCAATCCCGAATTCTGAGATAGAAAGTCCTTGGTGTGAACATTCACTAGAGAAAAGCAGTTTTGATCAGAAATTTGATAGACCAAAACGTAATATTGTAGAACTTACGACCACAGGCCCCGAAAATCACATCACCAACAGCAAGAAAGCCAAGTTTCTTGCTGGAAATTCAAGAGAAACAGATATCTTCCCTGCTAGTTCCATATCCTCAGTATTTGGAGCCAGTCCGGATTTGAATAACCATCAAACACAATATCTAGCTCACTCCGGCACGGAGGATGCGATGTGGAGAATCTGGAGTGATTATGAAACTCAAAATCATGGATCAATGATGACACCAAGCTACCTTCACAGTTTCCCTGTAGGATCTCATAACATGCATATGGTGGAGCCAGATTCCTTGAACAATTTAAGCTATGATCACAATGTTGAAGATAACTCAGATACAGGCCAACTCTTTGGGAGCTATAATCTCCTAGGATCTCCCAGTCTTGAGAATCAGTGGTTTAGTTTTATATCGAAAGACGCCATTGTTCAAAGTTGGGAACCAGCTAGTACCCAACTCGAAAAAGACCTGATAACTTTCAAAAATCCATCAAAAGCCAAAGATAAAGAGGTATCTTATGAGAACCACGGCCCAACAATTGAAATCCCTCAGCTGGAACATAGGATGTCTGGTGAAGATCTCCGGAAAATTCCTACCCTCAAACCCCAACTGGATCTTGATTTCTACTCAAACACTTTCCAAACGCATAAGCCTACCTCGCTTTGTGCCTCACTGGCAGCTTATCTGGCATCAAGACTAGTAAAGCGGATCTTTCAAAATTTGAGACCAATTCTTTCCAAAAAAGAGATTTCGGAATTTGGTGAAGTTTGGAATTCTGAGACAGTCCTACCTTTTGTGTACTTCCAGATATTGGCTAATCCATCACCGAAAATGTGGACGCGCGTTGAAACCATCATGGGTGTCATATGCAGAATTTATCACAAAGAATATCTGTTCCATAATGGAACTATTGATTTCGAAACCTTGGCTAAATTTCTTGTTTGGCATGCAGGTATATTTCAACAGATGATCAAACCTGTGATCCCATTAGATTTGGGAACAAAAGATGATCTCAACCCTGATCTCTTCCCTCCTAATAAAACAGTTCACTCGCTAGCCCGCATCTTCTCAACACTTCACAGCAAAGGTGCCTTGGACACATTTTTCATAAAAGCAAGATGGGATTCCAGAGATGTATTTGCAAAAAAACACCTCTCAAGTATCTGGGAAAATGATGTTAAGAAAGGATATCTAAACAAGCCTCGTTCTGAGGGAGTTGAAGAAGGTGTGTGGAAGAATTGGGTAGAAAAGTCCGAAGAAATTGAAAAAACAATAAAAGATCGATGGTGCTGGGAAAATTTGGCACTATACTCAAAACAAAACAGTGCGAAGTCTATAAAATTACTAAATGATCAAATAGAAAAAGGAGAAAATGCCAGAATGAATCCAAATTTTCCTTGGACAGTGAAACTCATATTCCAGTCATTGGAGTCAAGTTACAATATCAACCAGAATCTCCAAATTCCATCAAACAAATTTTCAAGTCGGGCAATTGCTTACTTTTTTGATGATTATCTCAGTGAAAGAAATCCAGAGTTGTGGGGAGTCACCAAAGATGACAATCATGTAACACTCCTTGCAACATTTTTTCATTTGATTGATTCTGAATCAGAATTTAAAATCTTTCGGGATTCCTACAATAATGATCTAAAACAATTCTTTGAAAAAGTGAGAATTTAGTTAGTTCTTATCCCAGAACATAGCTCTTCATTTTTTTTTTTTTTTTTTCTTGTTAGCATCGGGAAGGATACCATCAAAAGGTACCATGTGCACATTTATTTTATGTGCTGTTAAAGTAAGGACCACTGCTTGTAGACCTTTATCAAAACACAAGTTGTTATTGTTGCTGCATTTTGAAAAAAAGTTTTACACATTTTATCCCGGGCATGTCATTTTTTTTGTTTTTATTTATTTATTTTTTTTTTTGGAGAAGAAAGAACAAAATTGGAGGTTTCAGGGGCTTTTGGGAAGACTGGCTGATTAATCACATCGAGAATATGGATCTGTGTTGAAACCATTATGATTGTCATATACAGAAAGTCTCACAAGCAATATATATTCACTGATGAAATTCTAAATTTTGAAAAATTTGGCTAAATTCCTTGATTGGCATGATGGCTACCTCCGATTTTCTTAAGGACCTCTTGTGCTTTTTTGTTGGGACTGAACACGAATAAGTTAGGTTAGGCAACCAAGTCAGTGCCTCCTTAAACTTGGCCAGAGACTTTTAAGAACGTTCTCAGATGTGATTTTCAAAGAAAAAAAAATCAAGGTACCCATTAAGACAGATCAATTCAACCCAAAATTTACTTTACCTTCACTTCATAAAAGTATCAGATCAAAAAATAAAATATTGGGTAAAAATTGAATTCGGAACTGCATCCAAAGACTGCTTCGAAATCCTATTTCAAGCCATATATGCTAGCGCAGGATCTGCAGGAAATGTGTACACCCTCAAACACCCTCCAATCCCCTTTTTATTGGACACAGGGGTTTTTTTATTTTATTTTTTCTTCTGGCTGGCCCTTGATGTGGAGCACATTTTCCAAGGAAACTGTGGCTGGCATTTTCTGATTTCAACTGGGGTGGGTGTTTGTTTTTTTTTTTTTTTTAAAAAAAAAAAAAAAATCATAATGCGTTACCTTCTCTTGTAAGAGTACAAACAACACTGAGAGATAAGGGTAGTCCTGTAACTGTAAACAAATGAACAGAAGGTAGTCCGGTAGGGGTAACAGGGTTCGGGTTCAGCTACTTAATAGCACTACAACGGGCAATTGAGGTGGGTGATGACTCTGGAAAACGCCTAAAACTTGAGTGGAGGGAGGGATTCCCCAAAAATGTAGTATACAGATAAAATACACTACCTTACAGAATTGAGATCAAAAAATTGAAAAAAAAGTTTTGAATGTAATGATAGGTCATATATTTAATTTGAACCATTTGAATTTTAAGACTTTCCACCATTTTTTTTTTTTGTTTTGGTTTTGAAAATGGGATAACCCATCATATGCCCAATAGGCACCTTAGTGTGGTATTGAGAGCCTATTCACAAACAAAAGGAAAAAAACAAAAAACAAAAAAACCCAGTAGCGTACCTAATCAACTTGGATTTTCTAGTGTCATTCCCTAAACTACATTTATACTTTAGACCAACTGTTTACTTCAAGTCTTATCATTCAAAACCAACACATCTAAGAATATGTTTTTTCAATCTTCATTCAGGTATCAAGGTATTTAACCTCAGATTGTGTTCCAAGGTTAAACCATTGCAATTTTCTTTGTTTATTATTCATGATCAGTGGAAAATATATCTTTGATCACACTTGCTGTTCCCCCCCCTAATCTTTAATGATAGGAAATAAAGCCCTTATGTTTTTTTTTTAAAAAAAAAAACACGGTAAGATTGCTTGAAATAAGATGGGAAAAAAATGTAAAAGGCCATCAGATCAGTAAATTTATCTGACCACATATTTCATAAACTTGAGGAGTTAAAAAAAGGATGAAGATGAAATATAGAAATGAAAATACCACTAGAAGATAAAGAAAAAAGAAAGAAAAGACAGGTGTATAAAGAATGATTTTGATAATATGATTGAACAAATAAAATAATGATGAAAAGATGAAGTGAAGATGATAATGAGATATAAAACTCAAAATCAATAAGATTGATGATATACACCAGTATTAGCTTTCAGAGGTCTAGTCTCACCCGAATGATGATTTTTATTAGTTAATGTAACATAAATTGATTTAGGCTTAACTCTTTTAACTAAGTTTTGAGAATTTGGATGATTGTTAATTTCGTTGACTGGTTTAATTTGAGCTTTAACATGAAGATTATGATGATGATGAATCGAATGAGGTTTGTAGGAATTGGTAGTTGAAGTAAGGGTACTACTACCTATACATAAAGAAAAAAACAAAGGGGGAATAAAAAATTATGACACTTTGTTAGGTTTTTAAAAGAATAAAAAAAAATATCTCAAACACTACAACACGTTCTAGATCTTGAAAGGAAAGAGGTAATAAAAGGAAGAAACTTTATAACTTGTTTTTTATTGATGATAGATTTAATGACTCTCTCTCTCTCTCTCTTTCGGAAAATCAAAATGGATAGAAATCTTTTCTTACTATTGATGGTACTGATTGTGAGGATAACGAATGTAAACAAATTGAATCTCATCTTTGGATTTTTTTTTTTATTTTTGTATGTGTAAACGCGTTCTTTGTTTGATGGAAAAAGATTGAGATCGATTTTTCAAAAAAAAGAATGAAAATGAAAATGAGCTTTTTGAAATATTTTGAAAGGTGTTGAGAAAATGCAATAACTTCTTAGCTGTAATGGAAAGGAAAGTTCTTGGATTATAGTAAGAAGCCGACCAAAGAAAAGAAATAAGTCATAAGTATTTCACCTTAATTTTGATTTGTGATCATACTTGAGTTCATCTGTTCATTTTGGGTGTGAACATCAGACCCAAAACCGTTTTACTGATTGTCATTTTTATTTTATTTTTTATACGTACACTATGAAATTTGAAATGTGTTAATGAGTGAGTGAGTGGAATGAATTAATTAATTAATTGAACGACCTAAAATTCGGATTGGATGTTTTGTTTACTCAGATTTGGAATTAAAATCAGTTTAGGACATTTGTAACTCACTGATGCTGACTAATCAACCCCGCGGATCATTGGTGAGACTGTCTTGATTCCATTTAATGGACCACAAATTATTATTTTTATGATTATCAAATAATCTCAAAATGACTGAACATTTAGCTATGTCACCACCATCACCTACCATAGTATCCAAATTAAAGCATCACGTACCTAAACGATTAAGTTTATCTCGTTCACCTTCTACAAGTCCACCTCAAACTAAGAATCAAACAATCCATTTATTACCACCATTACCAGCACCACTTAAAATTAGATTTGAATCAGCAAGAGATTTATTGGCAAAAGATAAAAACGGAAAATCAGATCCATTCATAAAATCAAGTTTAATCACTCAATCATCAGTAACACCCTTACAATCAGCCATACTCATAAATGAAAAATCTAGATTAATTTCAGATATACGTCATACCACACTTGAACCAATTTGGTATCAATCTGACTTAAATTTAGATTTAGGTTCATCTACTTTAGAAATCATCTTGTTTCCAAATTCACTTCATCATACCAGTATTAAAGCAATCTTGTTTGATAAAGATAGAGTGAGAAATGATTACTTAGGTGAACTTGAAATCAATTTGATGGATTGGTTTCAACAAATTATTCATAATCAACAAATTAATCCAATCAAAGCTTTATCATTTGATTCAATCGAAAATCAATCACATTGGATTCATTTAACGAGTTCTAAACAACGTATCAAAGTTAGTGGACAAGTTAAATATAAAATCGGTTTTACTTCAAACGAATTTTTTAAAAATCTATCAAATCATCATTCAAATGCATTTCCTAACCCCATCTTATTTAATGATATACAAAAAACCATGGAAGAAATTTATTCAATTTTATTATTAAATCATCAAAATTTAATGGATCATCAGTTATTAGGAGAAGAAAATGATACAGAATCAAAAGAGAAACAAGAGAAAAGTTTGAATAAATTAGTTAAAACAAATAAAAAATTGAGAGAGATCTTAGTTAGAAAGATTAGAAGGAAATCAAACCATCATAATGATTTAAATACTGATCCAACAAATGATGATGAAGCAGAACTTGTAGCAGTACTCAGTGCACATCCTGAAGAAGGTGTAGGTACTATGGCACAAGCCGGATCGGTGAGTCACAGAGAATTGATGAAATGAAATCTTCTTGTTTTGTTTTGTCTACCACTTATATCTTCTTACTTTGTAGGTCACTGGACCTGAACTTAGTGAAGCGATTGGTGAAGTTGATGGATCTGACCATGGATCACTTTCATCTATAATTTCAACTGATAGTGAAAGTGAAGAAGAAGAAGAAGCGGATGAGATTGAAAATGTTGTTGGTAATGCAGCTCATATCCCTTTACCATCAGATTTAGTTACAAATGATTTAGATCACTCAATTCCAATTTCAAAAAATAATAATACTTTAAGTGTACCACCAATCTTAAGTCGTACATCAAGTTCAAGTTCATCAAGTAAAAAATTATTATCATTACCATCTACTATATCAAAAAAAATCATTCCACGTTCAATCATCATTAAACCAAAAGTTAGAGTAGAAGCACCAATCAATAGTGGTTCAATTAGTCCAGTTAGTCCTACTACGACCAAAAAAACTAAAAAGATGATTAGTTTACGTAAACAAAAATCTCAACATAGTTTTAAACATGGACATTTATCTAAAGATGATGTGATTGGGATTTGCTTTGTTGAAATTGATAGAGCTATTGGTTTACCTTATCGGAAATCCGTTACTAGAATAGGATTTGATATGGATCCTTTCGTGATCATAAGTTTTGGTGAAAAGGTAAGGATATATTTTTTAACATAATTGTTTAATCTCACCTCTTCCTCAATATAATGATGTTTTGTTCGTTTTTTTTTTTTTTTTTTTTCTTGGGGAAGATATTTCGTACAAAAGTTATTAGACATTCATTAGATCCAATTTGGAATGAAAGTTTATTTTTTCATGTAAAACGTAATGAAGAACCATATAGTATTTTATTTAGTTTATTCGATTGGGATAAATTATCATCAAATGATTATATTGGTGAAGCTAAAATATTAATGAAAGAATTAATTGAAACAAAAACAAAAACGATGTATAAAAATCCGAAAACAGGTCTATATGAAATAGATTCAAATGGAAAACTGATTGGAGATTCAAATGAATTATATGAATTTCCGATTGGAAACGAAAATGGTAAATTATTTTTAAAAGCTCGCTATGTACCTTATGATGGTTTAAGGCAGATTTTTTGGAGAAAATACTTAGAATCATTTGATATAGATGAATCAAATACAATATCACAAATCGAATTAATTTCCATGTTAGATTCACTTGGTTCTACTTTATCATCTTTAACTATTAAAGGTTTTTTCAATAAATTCAATAAATCAGAATCTGACACATTAACTATAGAAGAAGTCATAATTTGTTTAGAATCTGAATTAGGTAAAAGACCTGAGGAGAAACGTAGAATTAAAAGAAATGTAAGATGTGGGGAAAAAGTTGAGGAACAAGATCAGGATGAGGATGGAGAGGAAGAGGAAACTTTTGCTCTTGATCATGATGAAGTACCACTTGGTCTAGTAGGAGCTAGTCCGGTTGAGGAGTTCATTGAAATAGGTCCCGGTAGTCAAGCGGTAACGGGGGAAGAGTGTGAGCGAGTTGGTTCGGGTGAGGAGGATGAAGAGACAGAAGTCGAGAGTGACGGCCTAGAAAAAGTTATCAGCATTTCACGATGTCCGATCTGTCACAAGGTACTTTACAGCCACTCGATTCAAACCCTTCTTCCTTTTCACTCAATCTGTTCATGTGTACTGTTGACCTAATCCTCATCCCTTCCTGATAAAACTTCCTTACGTTTACCATCTTGTTTTTGATTCGAAATCAACAGGAGCGTATCGATTCTAGATTAGAGATCGATATCGTCACACATCTCGCTGTATGTGCTTCAACTGATTGGTCATCATTAAGACATATGTTATCACCAGGTCGATTTGTAACATCAAACCAAGCTAATCGAAAATGGTTTACAAAAGTGATTGGACAAGTACAAAATGGTAGATATTCAATTGGAGCTGATTCAGCTAATATAATAATCAAAGAAAGATTAACAGGAAACTTGATAGAAGAAAAAATGCAAGTGATAGTTAGATTAGGTATAAGATTGATGTATAGATCATCTGGATCTAAAAATAGAATGGAAAAAGAAAGAGTTAAAAAATTATTAAAATCTCTAACTTTAAAACAAGGTATCAAATATGATTCAATTGAATCAAAAAAAGAGATAGAGAATTTTATCAATTTTCATCAAATTAATGTATTAGAAATTTTAAAACCAATAGAATCATTTAAAACTTTCAACGAATTTTTTTATAGAGAATTAAAACCTAATTCTAGAATCATTGAATTTAAAGAAGATTCTAAGATTATAATTAGTTGTGCAGATTGTAGAATGATGAGTTTTGAGAACATATTAAAATCTAAATTAATTTGGATTAAAGGTAGAAGTTTTAGTTTAGAAAAAGTATTAGGTGATAAAGTTTTAAATAAAGATAATGATCAATTAAATGAATTGAAAGATGAAAGTTATTGGTCTTTAAGTATCTTTAGACTCGCACCACAAGATTATCATCGATTTCATTCCCCTGTTGATGGTATTGTAGAAGCTATTGAAAGAATTGATGGAAAATATTATACGTACGTGATTGTTTCTTTCTTTTTTCCTTTGCTATATATCTGAGATTTGTGCTCTCTTGGCTTGTCATATGATTTTTTTTTTTCATTTTTTTTGTAGAGTAAATCCAATGGCTATTAGGTCTACTATTGATGTTTATGGTGAGAATGTAAGAGTGATAGTAGTAATTAAGACAGAATTCTTAGGAACGATTTATTGCGTATTGGTAGGAGCGATGTAAGTTGTTTTTTTTTTTTTTTTTTTTCAAGGTTCTGAAAGAAGTTTGACAGAGATCATTCAATCAATTGGACTTGATCAGGATGGTAGGAAGTATAGAAGTGGGGGTAAAAGTCGGTGATCGACTCACTAAAGGTGATCATCTTGGTTACTTTGCCTTTGGTACGTTTTTTTTTTTTTTTGGATCGATACTCTTTTTTTGGGGGGGTATGTGGTTATGAGAGAGTCAGAGTCTCTGAAATTTCGAATTTGGGTTTATCATTTATATAGGTGGATCAACAATCTTAGTAATTGGAAAGAGTGATTTAATTGAATGGGATGATGATTTATTAGAAAATTCAAGTTGAGTAAAAAATTATCTTTGTATATATACAAAAAAAAAAAAAAAAGGATGACATTATGCTGAGTTCTTTCGGGTGTATATAGGAGTTCCTATTGAAACTTTGGTTAGGGTCGGGAATAAGGTAGGAGGGAAGAAGACAAAATCTAATTGAAACATTTTCTCTCTCTCTCTCTCTTCTTTTTTCAAGTGGTGGCATGTGTCGTTTTAATTGGTGCTGCTCTTTATCATTTTAGTAGTATTATTATTGTAGTGGAGGACATTTAAAGGACTTGATTAGAACGTTCCATTTATTTAATCATGGTAATGATAAACATTCGCATGCATATGTTTTTTTTTTTTTTTCGTTATTTGAGAGGTATTAGGATATGATTGTAGTTGATTGATAAAGGTTGTGAATGATTTATAATTTGATGATCAATGAAAATTTGTGGATTATATTTATAATAAGATTTTGTTGTGCAATATATACTTCAACATTTCAATATTCTAGAGTTTGTTAAAGACTTTATGAATTAGAGAAGGTTTTTTTTTTTTTTTTCTTGAAAAAGTTTTAAGTTTAAGTTACTATTATAGAAGAAGGAAAGATTAGAATTTTAAATGTTGATAGTTGAACCAAAAAAGAAGAAGGAATGATTCTTTATATTTATATATATGTATGTGTGTAATCAAATTAAAACTTTCTAAAAAATATTTTGATATATATATATATATATAAAGTTTTTATTAGTAGGTAGGGAAAATAAAATTTTGTTGAATTTTTCATCGAGTTATTGTGTGTGTGTGTTTTAAAAAATAATAATAATAATAAAATGCAAAGTTAATTATTAAGGATTCCCTTAACATTGATCATTATAAAAATAAAAATCTTGAACAAGTTTAGAAAAAAAAAAAAAACAGAAAAATTCCTGCAGGTGAAATTCAAAATATATTTTCTGATTTAGGTTGCCGTTTTACGGAGTCAGTCGTCGTAGGGGGGACTACTGCAACCCTTGAATTTCACTTTTTTTTTTTCATCACCATTCACTCAACTTTGACTCACTTCATTACTCCTCACCTCACTTCAAATTTACTACCAATGCCCTTTGTTTTTTCTCCAATTTCATCTATCTCTTGTCCCTCATGTCACAATATTACAAATACCACTTTTTTTTTTTTTTTTTTTTTTTTTTTTTTTTTTTTTTTTTTTTTTTTTTTTTTTTTTTTTTTTTTT
>MU167228.1:474988-501316 GCA_015951145.1 Cronartium quercuum f. sp. fusiforme G11
TTTTTTTTTTTTTTTTTTTTTTTTACATTTACTGACTGGTAGTGAAAAAAAAAAAAAGTAATTGATCAATATGATGGTGATGACACATATGTTGAATTGAGGTGAGTGAATTTAAAGTGATCTTGTGTTGGTAGCGAATTCAAAGTGAGGTGAGGAGTGATAAAGTGAAAAGAATTGAAGGAGAAGTGAGTCAAAGTGAGGTGAACTTACATGTAGTGTCAGGGTTGGCTATCTAGTTGTGATTCAGGGAGTGGTCTAGCTCACTTACCTGACTAGCCCTGACTTGATCCTACTGGTTACATAGGCTAGTTATGGTATGGTGTTTGAGAGTGTATTGAGATTCAAGTGAGAGTGTAGTTGGAAAGATCCTAGAGTTGTTGTGGGTTTTAGGATAATTTAAAGGCCTACTGTACTAATACCGAAGCAGGTGGTCAGTCCTATAGACCTTAAAATATCTTGGAGAGATACTTCTCTTTGAGTAGCCTGAGTAATCCTATGATTAACAGGGATCTTGCCAAGCTTGAGAGCTGCAAAACCTGGGTCTCTGACCCATGAGGCTTCTTCCAAAGCTAAACTAAGGCAAGGAGGTAGGTAACCTATGAGTATGTGACATATAATGATCTGGTTAAAGCTGGAAGGTGAGTGCACAATGGAGCCTGGGCTTGAAGGGTTAATTTAAATGTATTCTAGAGGGTTGGTTGGAGTAGGTGGTGTGTAAGGACACAATCTTAGTTTTAGTAAAGCTTTCAGAAGTACAAGGGTTTTTTGTTGAGTGCCTGTTGATCTGCTGGTAGGTTTACTTTCAGATTCTATGATTGGGTGAAAAATTCCTCTTATCTTGAAGACATCTCTATCTAATTATAAGCTTGAAGAGAGGGGCTCTCTGTGACTAACTGGTTCTTTCTCAGTTTTAGCCTGCTGAAAAGAAAGGGGCTGGTCAGGTGGTTTGAATAACCTCATAAAGGGTCTACTGGTGGTTACTGACCATCTTACACATTCCTGTAATATCAAGTAGGGTCTTTGGCTGAAACCTTCCTAGACTGGCTCCTTTGGTATAGCAATATCAAGGGTTCAGTCAGGGTTCTTGGAAACCTACAATATGCTGTATGTCATTCTAGCTAGCCTCTTGTTTGGAATTTGTTTAGGCAATTTCCAAACAAGGGTTTCTGTTTGATCTTTCTAAATGGGACAGAAGGGTTATGTCTTTTGAGCTTTAGACACTAAGTTCATAAGGTGTATGTATTGTATTAAGATATTCTAGTTTTTCTATATATTTACATATAGAAAGAATACATCAAAAAACATTTACATATAAAGAGAATATATCAAAAATCTGAAGGCCTTTTGGTTCTTACTGACAAGTAAGATCTTGTGGGCTGACATGTAGTGAGTTCGATGAAGGGTTGAGCTGAAGGTGAGTGAGGTGTACTGTAGTGTAGTGAGGTGAAGTTGAAGTTGAAGTTGAAGCTGAGTGAGTGGTGATGAAAAATTGAATTTTAGAGGTTGCAGTCCCCCTCTGAGCATGGTTTCAATAGGTTAGCAACTGACTTCAACCATGGTTTTCTGATTTTGAATTCAGGTTTGATGTTGGGTAAATACCTAAAAACAGTGAGCTGTTGGGAACCATAAGGAAATGAATTCTGAAGTCAAAAAACCAACTTCAGAATCCAATTAAAATCAACTTTCATCCAACTTCAGAGAATCCAGTTTTTCTGGATTCTACTGAATTATTGAACTCAATCCATGGCTTCTTATCATGTCAATCTGTGCTCTCAGATTCTATTGATCCCTCAGAATTATCCACAATCAATCATGAACCACTTCACTTGTACACCCTCCCTCCCTCAACTCAACTTGACCATCCAACACTTTTGAGATGCCACCAAAGAAAACCTCAAGAAACACTTTGACTACCAATCCAAATAAGTTGAAACCAGCTGGAACAGTGTTGGACTCATCCATGTCAGTTGAGGGGTGAAAATCAGTTGAGCTGGCTGAATTCCCCGAATTGGACATGTTTCAGATCTGTGTTTGGGTGGTTGGTTTGGTGAAAGGTAGGATGGCAGGGAGATAAGGTTGCAAGTGGTTGTGGATCCTTGAAGGGATCAAGTCTGTTTCCCTTGAGGGAAATTGAGAACTTGTTCAATTTTTCATGTAAGACCTAGTGAATTAAATTTGGAGTTGGTTGACAAAATTGGGCCAACCAAGTCTGAAATTGATTCACTAGGATTTACCTGAATCAACCCCCAACTTGGGCAGGATGGCTCCTCACATATGAGAAGTCATTCATGCTTGGAGTCAGTTGCCAAATTCACCCTTAAGAATTCAACATTACTGTGGGAAAAAAAGAAAAAAAAGTCTATGTATATATCAGTATATCCATTTCATTAATTAAAATATTTTTGAGATTATTGTTCTTTGTCCTTTTTTTTTTTTTTTTTTTTGAGTGAAATTGTACATAAGGATTTGGTTTTTTTTTATATAATACAATATAATTTTCTTTTTTTTTCACTTTTTTTTTGTTGAAAAATATACCAATCTTTGTATGTCTTATTCCAAGATTTTTTTTTTTTTTTTTCCATTGGCTCATGTACTGTACCAAATAAAAACAAGAAAAAAAGGAAAAATATGTTGATTTTGAAACTTCTTAGGGGATTTTTTTTTATTCTGGCCATTCAAGGATGTTTTTTGTTAGATCTTTGATTTCAACTAACTATGGTGATCTATCTGATGTTCATCAGTGGATCTTTGAGATCAACTCATTTGTTTGTGTGTGTGTGTCTAGTAAATGCTTTTGCTGATTTTTTAAACTTCCAAGCTGATGTTTTTTTTTTTTTTTTTTTTTTTTTTTTTTGAAAGCATCTTGGTTAGGTTTTCTGTTGTACCAATTATCATATGACTTATTTAAATCATATCTAGAGTTTGGGTGAAAAGGCTTTGATGAAGAATGTATCAAAAACATCATTTTGCTACTTTTCATTCTTTTGAGACCTGTTTCTTTTGCCATTCAAAAATATTTTTTGTTATGTTTTCATCACAAAAACTATGGGGATGTCTTTTTTGTTCATGCAAGAGCCATTTTCGGATTAATTGTTAGTGTATCAGTTCCATCGGCACAGATAACAGCATACTAACATAAGTCTTATAACCAAATCAAGGGATATATCCACATCACCCGAATCCAACTCCAGTCTCTTTTCCCCATCTGCAAAAAGAGACTGTGAGTAAACCCCCATTTCCCTACCTTCACCGTTTTCTCTCTATCTCAATCCAAGAAGTCTGACCAATTGTATTTTCCATATGTGAATCATTGTTATGTTTTGTATGCGAAGTTATTCTTTCAACCTCACAGATCAAGAGTGTATCTCACTCACTATTGTCCATTTTCTCACATACCCAACCTATATTTAGGTACTGATAAACCCCAAATCCCTAATAAACCTTATATCATTTCACTCGTATCTAACTCTTCTTAAACCTTATTTTTCCTTTCGTTTTTGTCATTTCTCTAGGTCAGCGCACTATTCAGGGCAAGAGTTGAGAACAGAACCTCACTAACTCACCCACCCATACATATATCAGACCCTGTTTTTAGACACTCACATTAATACATCCACATGTGGATGACATGTCAAAAAAATGATTTTGTTGAGTTTTATGTGCTGAATGCCTTCATTTTGCCTTGCAAAGGTCTTTTTGTTAGGGTTTTTGTTGCACCAACTATGGGGGTGTCTTTTTTCATGCAACTTCCAGCCATGGCCCATCTTTTATTCATGAAGTTCTATCCTCATCACATGTGGTAAGGATGTTTTGTTGATTGTCAACCTTTCAAGGCCCTTGTTTGGCCCTCTAAAATTACATGTGATCTGCATGCCAATTCAATGATCAAAGCCTGGCAACTGAAAATCATTTTGGCTTGAAGTAAAGTGTACCCTTAGTTTATGCAAAAAAAAAAAAAAAAAAAAATGTACCCAAAAACATTTGAATAGGCACACAAGTAACTTGAAACTGTAAAAGTAGACAAAATCATCTTTGACACACAGACTTCACAAAACTTTTTTCATGAAAAACTGGCCACTGAAGATTTTGGCCCTATGAAAAAGTTTTACATATTGTGAACAAAATTCTTGGTTTCTTTACCTAAAATCACAAAAAACCCATTTTGAGAATTTGCAATAAAGGACTCACTCAGGTAAGCTAAAGAAAGTAAACAATTGGAATTGATCCTTTTTTGTCCCTTTCTTGTGCCAATGTAAAAAACAGTAAGAAGTTGTGTGACTTTGTTAATCCTAGACAATAGAAAAGTCTACAAGGTATCTAAACATCACCAGGACTATTCTGAACTCCTCAGAAAACATACCATTTTTTATCATGATATGTGCCTTCAGATTCATTCCAGACCAAAGAAAGCTTCTAATATTCTAAAAAAAAAAAAGGAAAGAAAGAAAGAAAAACTGTGTTAGTTTGAAAACCTTGGACTTGAGTTTTGTAGACTATCATTGAATGCACACCAATTCAGATTTCCAGAACCAGTTGACAGGACACTATTTAATTTTTCTGGTAGCCAAGAGTATACACACTTGGGCAAACCAAATTGAGGACATGAAAAATGAAAACTCTGATGCAGAGCCCGACTGTGAGTTTCTGGTAGTTCAAGTGAAAATGAAGTGGAGGCTTTTGTCCAGCAACCTTTCATATGCATGTGTCTCATTCTCAGCCTCAGTATCTATAATGATAGTGTTGGTATGTTTGCTTTGGAAAATATCTTTATTTGTATTTCCCTTTTTGGCTTCATTTCACATCTCCATGTTGTCCATCTCGGAGCTCACACCCCATCTGGCATGTAACTCTCACTGTCTGTAGCTTTTTGATATATAAAGCCCTCCAGTTGGCTGCTTGTAAGAAAAGTGTCAGTGTTGACATTCTCACTCTCACCTCTTCATTGCGGTTCTCCAGATTCTCAGTTCCCTACCATCTGACAGATAGTACATTCATCATCGAGTAGTGAGAGAGGGAGAAGGGGTCTTGATGAAAGCAAAGCAGTTTGGAAATTTTTGCGTTAAACTTGAACTTATATTACAAAGGTGGTTGCCAAAAACCGTTGGCTCTCAGAACCCTTGACCGCCTGCTTTTAGTCCCTATCCCAAGTTGTCTGACAGCTTCTGGCATGCTGGGCGGTCAATTTTGAGTTCTTGACAACAACTTCCTAAACTTAACAAAGTCCCATGCTGTCACCAAGCCAGTCAAAGCTAGCAAAGGGCTTACAGCAAACTTGTATGCAGGGTAAACCGAGAGTCGGGCCTTTTGCAGGGGGACTTCCTTGCAAGCCCTCTGCACCTTTCCCTGCCAGAGAAAACTTATCTGAACCCAAGAAGGGTTTTGTGCACTAGCCTCTTGCGCATACTGTACACCAAATTTTTCCCAAGGAATTCCAAGTGCTCTTGACTGGCTTTTGAAGCAGTCCTCTCAAGGGTGACTGGTGGATCTTAGCCCTCCAGGAGCCGCCAAAGGAACCCGGAATGCCCTTACAAGGAGTCAGTCATCTTGATAAGTTTCTTTTGAGCTCCGGCGGAGCCTCGCCCCCTGCCAAACTGGCTATGTCCGTCCTTGTTTTCACCCTACAGCGGAACGCCTCGGGAGCTCAAAAGAAACTTATCCAGAGGACTGTGTAGCTCTCGTAGGGGTATTCCGGGGTCCTGCCGCGAGAGACTTTGTTGAATTTGCAGCCTTGCCGGAGCAAGCAAATTTATTTACATGTGAACTTGACTATAGCTGTAAAGCTATGCTTGTACCTTACATGAAGTATGCTTATACCAAATATTTTCCCAAACTGGGCGGTCCAACGCCTCCTTGTCAGGCTGGAGTCCTGCGTTTCCTTTTCAATTGGTGGTATTGTTCTTGTCTTGAATCCAGCTCCTCGGCTAACTCGAGCTCCTGGTGAAAAATTGCAAAAAAGGCCTTTATTGCGGTATATGTGGAATCAAAAATGAAGTTCCCGACGCTGTTCTCGTTGAGGGTGACGGCGACGCCTCACGCAAAGTTTCAGCTTACAAAGTCTCTGTCATTCTCAACCGTGATCAGCTCAAGGCACGAGTCCCATCGAACAGGTCAGGTCAGGAGGACTCTCGTTTGGCTTTAAAAAGTGCAAAGTCAAAGAAAACTGATTGATGTGGTGCCTCGTTAGATGCTCCGAAAGCTATCAAAACCACACCCGAATGGACTGTCCTTGACAAAGACAGCTTCCGCATCGATCACATGTCCAACACGCCCCAGACAATCTTGTCCAAACTGAATTCAAACCTACCCAGCAAACCGGCTCATCCACTCGGTATACTAAAAAACTTGATCTATGAACAGATGCCCACATTTGACACTGTCGAGTTTCCATCGCCGTTTGTCACGCCAGCTCAAAATTTCGATGATTTGGGCTTCCCGGCTGATCATCCGGGCCGGAGGAAGGGCGACTCGTATTACCTAAACTCGGCTTATATGTTACGAACGCACACCTCTGCACATGAAATTGAGACGTTTGCTCAAGGCAAGGAAAAGTGGCTCTTAACGGCAGATGTGTATCGAAGGGATGAGATTGATGCTTCTCATTTCCCAGTTTTTCATCAAGTAAGTATGTGAACGAGCAATCGGCGTTGGATTTTGGCCGAACTCACACCGTTATTTCCACGATAGATGGAGGGCGCTTGCGTGCTGCCTAGATCTCAAATGGATAAACTTGCTACCGAAACACACGAAATCCACCGCATGCTTGCGACAAAAAATATCAAGATCGATGACGAGACCAAAATCGATTCAAAAAACCCTTTCCAAGACTGTCATGATCCTAAACAGGCCACGATCGTCATCAATCATCTTAAGGCGACGATCAATAAGCTGATATATGGGCTGTTTCAAGGTCTAGATGCTCAACAACAAGCTTCTCTACAGGTTAGGTGGATTCCGGCCTTTTTCCCCTTCACCAGTCCAAGTTATGAAGTCGAAGTGCTATACAGGGGCAAATGGCTAGAGATTTTAGGCTGTGGGCTCGTCAAACAACTTACATTGGATAAGGCTGGTGGGTGACTTGAAATCGTAAGTAACAGAATTATAAATCTGACAACAACTATTGCAGGCGTGCCGAGTAAAATGGGTTGGGCGTTTGGTCTGGGTCTGGAACGGATAGCTATGGTTTTATTCTCAATACCCGACATTCGGTTGTTTTGGTCACAAGATTCCAGATTTTTGAATCAGTTCACTCCTAGAAAAGTGTCCAAGTTTCACCTCTTTAGCAAGAATCCACCTTGTCACAAGGATATTAGTTTTTGGATTCCGGATGATTTTGAAGCAAATGACGTGTTTGAATTGATAAGGGACGTCGGTGGTTCATGGGTAGAAGAAGTCAAGCTAGTACGTCAAATCAAAATTTCTCAACCCATGCACAGCTAATTTACATAACAATGGCAATTTCTTCTTTTGAAGATTGATACGTTTGAACATCAGGTAGAAAAGCGCACAAGTCACTGCTACCGAATCACATACCGGTCTATGGAAAGGTGTGTGGATTAAGCACAACGTTTTTTTTACCGTTTCCTGAACGTGATGTTATCCTTTCTCTCATTTCTTCGGGTAGGAATCTTTCCAATGATGAGGTGAATGTAACACAAGCTAGAGTACGCGAAGCGTTGAAGAGTCAGATGGGACTTAACTTTCGGTGAAGAAAGAGACTTCGGGTCTGGAGGTACATTTGAGTTTCAAATAAACCCCGACCTTGAAACTGTTGCCATAAGTGTAGGGCAAACTTCGAGGTAATTAGTGGAGCGTGATATAGACAGTGTCTGTCGTCTTACGAGAAGAAAAATGCAGCCACCTCCATTCTATTCCTGTTGGCTTTGCCAAAATCAATCGCTGCACTCCTTGGCCTTTTTTCTGTCTGAGGCTGAGCATGGTAGCTTCAAGGCTTGATAAAGAATCTCTATAACAATGACCCAGGTCCAGTAGATTTCCTGCACCAAAGCCTAAATCACAAAAATGGGGCTTAACAAATCAATATGCAATTATTTCAATCAGTGGCGTACTAATCATATTCAACTGTCTTTATTGAGCAATGCGCTCTAGTTGTACTATGTAGCCAAATGCATTTGAGGTATTTGAACTCCGTGTGAAACAATTATGCCCTTAAACAAAGGATATCTACCAAATGCTTATATTCCTTGATGACATTGCTTTCATTTTAACACGACCAATCTATCCCTCTCCTTGCTCTCACAATGTTTATCAAAGCAGCTGGTCAATTTTTCCAATCCCACCAGTCAGCGACTGGTTTGACAGTAGTGTAAACATCTCTCAGTCTCAAGAGCTATACATGAGAAAACCTGTTGTAACCCATAATAATAGACAATAATAGTAATAATACATTATTATTACTAAAAGACTTACATATACAAGGTTAGGTCCACCTTGAACTGAGTAAATATGCTCATATAGAAGGAAGAGTGAAAGCCCAAAGTATGAAAGGAGGACCAGACCTCCCTGGACACTTTCCCCTCTTTGAAGCATCATTAAAATAAAACTCAACAGTCTGAATACCACTTTAGGATATTCTGGGCTTTCTTCTTCTGAGATTCCTCAGTCACTGGTTAATACATAATTAACCTCGGTGATTTCTTCTCTATCTAGAAGCAGTCTAGTTTCTTCACTGGTCTTCACCAGTTGTTTTATTTCTTTGTACATCCAAGGTTCATCACTAGCACCTTTCCTCCTGGACCCCCTCTGCTCCACTCTTGCTGAAGGGTTCTCAAGAAGTGTAGCACAGGGGTAGAGGATAAAAGCTGAGTGTGCCAGCTTCTAGATAGCACAGGGATATAAGAGATCTGTGTGAAGCCTTGCTGATCCTGTGGACCTCTAGAGCTTTCCCTAGACAAGATCAGTACTCATCTGGCTCTCAGGAGAGGTTCCTGAGGCATTTGAGCTGTAAAGGAACCCATTTCCAACCTTTGGCCTTTGTGCCCACACCTTTTCTCAGACAAGTAGTAAGATCACTTGCCAGACAGAAGTCAGTGGCTCACACTGAGGTTGTGGGTTTGAATCCCACCAGAAACAGTGACATTTTGCCATCTCTACACTAGGTGGAAGTAAATATGGGTCATCCAGAAGGTTAGTAACCTTGACTTGCTCATCTCTTGTCCCCTGGACCACAAGAGCTGGAGAAAATCACCAAGAGCAGCAAAAAGGCTTCCTGTTGAACACTATGAGGGAGTAGAGCCGCAGGTAGTCAGAATTATAGGCCTAACTGAAGCAGCTCCCCCCTATATTCCAGTCCAAAGGAATTGTTGAGTTATTAGGGTATAGATCAATAAGCCTAGAGGCTTTGTATGCTTGTACATAGTTCTCTGCTAGATGTCTGGGATGCAAGCCAGGTGGAAGGTGATCCTTTTCCCTCACCTTTCCACCTGGGTACATATCTGCACACATCCCAGTCTGAGCCAGCTTATCAGGAATCTTATCAAGGATTCAAATCCTCCATAAGGAGGTCCTCTGTTGAAGAGTGCAAGGCCTTTTATCAACTGGCTGAAGTCAGTGTTTTTGTGATCCCTGGATGGCTAGCTTAGTTGTTCCAAGGGAGATATTGTTGAAGTGTG
This sequence comes from Cronartium quercuum f. sp. fusiforme G11, assembly GCA_015951145.1. NCBI lineage: Eukaryota > Fungi > Basidiomycota > Pucciniomycetes > Pucciniales > Coleosporiaceae > Cronartium > Cronartium quercuum. Next base: position 484,618 of record MU167228.1, read on the forward strand.
GTCAATACACTACTGATCCATGCTATGTAAACTACACACTCAGTTGACTAACCAACTGAAACACTTGCATAGCTCTTCACATCTGAACACCAACCGGATAGCCTAGTGGTCAAAGGAAGCACTTCTAGCACAGTGTCTCAGCTTATGATGAGGTTCCAGCTTTCAATCCTGGTCTAGTCATTTCTTTTCTGGCACATACCTTTAAGAGATATTAGTTCTAAAACTTCTCTTCCTTCAATTCTCTAGCCAGGTGGTAGCCTGACAGAAGCCACCCCCTGACCTTGACCTTCCCTCCAGGATCTCTTGACTGTGAGGACTCACCAGGGGCAAGAGACAAAGACCACCACTACAGGAAGGATCCAAGAACTGTCACCCTCAGCTTGAAGCCTGTAGTCCTAAGAGTTGGCTCTTGTAGATAACTGTTGGCCCAGTTATAAGACAAGGCACTCAGCCAAGGGAAGGAACCCTCATAAATGAATTTACAGTCTTGAATCCACTCTTCAGAGGTCACATAGCTGAAGTCTGTACTTGGTGGTACCAGTACAGACTTGCCTGTTGTTCACTTTGAGCCTGAAGCCCAATCCAGCTTCAGATCCTGCTTTAAATAGCCAGGTGGACTGCCATACAGAAGCAACCTCCTGACATCCCACCTTGTATTATACCCCATTGCATCATGGTGTGCAAAGTGGTGCTTGTATTCCAACCCACTATGCCTATTGCTGCAGCATTAACTCCCAGATTAAGGTCATCCTCATCAGTTTTGAGTTGAGACTCTACACTTAATGTTGTGTTGGATACTAAAGACCAGAAATGTGAATTGAATTCAGGGATTGACATGGAACCTTACTTGAAAAAAATTGAAATTCATTTGCTGTCTTTTGAAAGTTATCAATCAGGGCACAAGAAGTTGTCTAATTATGAAAATTCATTGAGATTACATAGTTAAAAGACTTTAGCTTTTCAAACTGGCTCCACTTTCCCAGTGCCTATGCATTTTGAGCAAGTAGGCTCTGAACCAACTCTGGGCTTCCCTCTTGTATTCTGGGTTTTGGGGAACTTGGAGATTCAAGTGTTGTCCAACCCAGTTAATCCTCCTTGCATTGTTAGTTAAGCTATTGTAGAATGGTCAGATGTCATCTTCAATGTCAAGAAGGAACCTCCAGAATTTGTTAGGTTTACTTGTAAAGAATGGACCTCTGATTGGGCCTGGCTCCCTCCACATTTCTGGTAGTCTCTTGTATTGCTTGTCATGAGGGAATGTGCTTAGTTAGATTGGAAGACCATGTGATTGGTTTGTGTGCAGCACAAAAGGTGCAAAAGGTAGCAAGTGTGGTGGCACATCATACATCAGGAATCTTTGAGGTGCTGCATTTGTGGCCCCTTCCATGAGTATTGTTGGTTGCAATGCTGGCCTGTTTAGTACTGGTTGTAGAGGCTGTATCAACATGGCTCAAATTGGTGAAAAGCTCGGAAATTGCTCTATAGATGAATAAGGAGGCAGCGGATTTGATAGTCTGGGTACATCCAGAATGTTTTCTTGATATTGTCCACTAAGCACTTGCTTTTCTAGGGTCCCAAGCATAATAAGGTCTATGTCTGAGAACTGCATAGGCGGGGAATTTAAAGAAACTGAAAGAACTGTGGGCAAGGAGACTGAAGTGTGAGGGATTATTCAGAAGAGGGATGGGATAATCACGAAAGTGTGAAGGAGAGGGATTATTTCTTTGAATTTGTTGCAAATCAACACGAAGCTGATTGAGCGCTAAAACTATATCAGAAAAGGCGTAACTGGAGGAAGAAGGAAACAGAGACTGGCCCCTCCCCCCCCCACCCCCTCCCCAAAAAAAAAAAAAAAAAAAAATCTTGTTACTAATCTAGTAAGGGAGATCTGATCTCAATGTGATGGTTCAGGTCGTATGCTCTCGAAGATCTACGAAGATCTTGTGGGACTGTTACGAAACACAATCTTATGTAATATTGCTTGGCGAAAAGAAGACTTAATTTAGAAGAGAGAGGAAGAATCCAAAAGATCAGATGAAGAAAGAAAGAAGTTCTTCATGCGAGTACAAGCTGAGATATATCAACAAAGAGACTTGTCCGGAAATAGAAGGTCCAGAGAACTCAGGAACCAGACAGTTGGATCTGCGCGCGTTTCAGGGCTGAGACGCGTCTTGAAACTGAGACAAGTTTCAGACTAAAAACGCAAAGCGGAAATCATGACACATAGCGCACATTTTCCAAAGCGTGGGATAAAAACCCGTTTGGGAATGTCAATGGCAAGTGGCCCTTCCTGTTGTTGGAGTTGGGGAATTCCGTCAATCGGAAGGCTTGTGAGGTATTGAGATAGTAATTTAGCAAATCGTCAAAAGTAAGGACCCAAAGTTGGGCCCAGTATTGAATGGGAAATCTCTTTGGCAGCGTGGTGGCGAGGAAGTCATTTGGGGCGTTGACGTTGGTGTCCTTCGATACACCACTGGTTCGGAAAAGGTATTCTCCAGAAAGATGACAAAATTGAATCAAGACGGGCACTGTGCGAGCCGAGGCCTGATTTAGGAATCGTTGATGCAGGCTCGCATTGAGATCGTCAATGAAAAGGAGAGGAGAGCAAGTAAGTACTTAAGTAAATGTATAACACATAGTATTCAGGGGTGGATCACGTCTACGGTATAGCGAGGGCCGTGTCAGGTGTCGAGAAAGCCTGAATGTTTAAAACCTTTTTTCCCCGAGGCGAGGCATTTTTACTGTACCACTTTCTGGCACCAGCCTCTCTACCAAGATTCGCTGAGGACCCCAGAGTTCTGCTTGCAATGGAATCGGAAACAAAAACTTCCCTTTGAGAATGGATTTGATTATGTAAGTTGAACCATCGCACTATGCTGAATTGAGTGTTGTTCAGTTCAAGAGATAAAGTTGTTTTGACAATCTTGACCACCCTCGCCCACCTCTGACGGCACCGCCCACCATCTGTTTGTCACTTCTGTCTTTCGGATGACCATATGGTATTTTCTCTATTGAGACTTGACTGCTTTCCGTGAGAGTGGGACGTCAAAAAAATAAAAATAAAAATAGACACCTTTTTAGGGTTTGATTTGCTTCACGTCTGATCTTTCGTGGCTTAAGCCTTTCCATTGCGATTGCATCCCGAGCTCGAACTTACCTCAACGCGCATCAGATCGCTTGTTCCATACCTGCAACACGGCTATCATGTCTCAAATCATCGCAGCACCCCTTGGCTATGGACTTCCGTACTCCGCTCTGTTTTCCGTTCCGAAGAGGCACCATGCCAGGCGACGCTCGCCACATTATTTTTGGGAAAAAGCCATCGCTTCCCCCACCCAAGCGCCTGTTGTCTCAGGCATGAATAATATTTCAGTAGTGCAGACAACTTCTACCTGGCTCGACGATGACGCTCCGGCGGTGAGTGACAGTGAAGACAATGGCGTGGTTCAGAGTCTTGCACCTTGTCCGCCCTCAAAGAAGAAAAGTTTTGCTCGATTACGTCAAATTGCCTTTCGAGCGTTCGTGCCGAAAGTGGGCAGCAACAAACCGAGCACAGTAGTGGCTACCGAGATAGTAACACAGAAGCAACTGCCGAACAACGATCCTCTTGCCAAGAACGGTCACGGTTCGGGCTTTACTTTCTTCAACAGCTGGCGCGTCAAGGCGAAAGGTGTGAATGCCCAAGTCCAAAAATTGGCTGCAGTTGTCCGTCATCGAGTGAGTAGCAAAAGCCCAGAAGACCAAAAACCCAAGACTTGGGAAGAGTATCATCGGTGCTATGCCGCGGTCAGTTTTTTCGAGCTCTCAATCTTACTGTGTGAATCACAAAACACTCACGTCATTCCGGATATATTTTCATCAAAAAGGGACAAATTGACATCAACGACCCCCCGCTTCCCCCAATCGAACCCAACCCAGACCAGCCAACGCCGTTTGAAAAGAGATGCTACATCCCCCCAGATGCCGAAGATGAGCCAGTTCGTCAGCTGGTCATAAATCGATTAGAAGTATTTGGCAGAACAGCATTCGACATGTCTGACGATGGTGTCGCGTGCGCGCAAGCACGAACTGAGCTGGCCGAGAAGCTTGAACGAGACGGACAAGCGCCCACCACTCTCAAGCAAGCGTGGCATCGCCCCTTAGCTCCAACTGGCTCAAAAATCGGCCGAGGTGCCATATTTCCTAAGATGAACGGAGTGGGATTCGAGGAGCTAGTACCAGAAACTCTGGAACAACACCCTGTCTTTCGCAAAATTGTCAGGCAATGCCGAGAGATGTTTGGGGTTTCAATCAGTGCGCTTAGTGTTAGTAGCTGTATTCCGTCCGATCGACTACTTTCCCTTGACCCAAAGCTCAAGTATTTGCCATTAATTGTCTATAGATCATGGAAGCTGAGCGTCAGATCTTTCTGGCCGAGTCGGGTATGGATGGTCTACGAGAGGCCCCTAGAGGTCTCACCGTCTGTGCGCCAAGCCCATGTTCCAATGCCCTCCACAAAGTGCAGTGTGGGTGATCTAATAATTTTTGTTCCTCTACAGGCGCTCATACCGTTCTAAGTGGACGTAAGGGATTCACAATATTAGACACCCTGAAAGGTGATCATCTTTTATTTATCAGAATGATTCATAATATCTCAATAACATGGTTAATTCTGTCCCACATACATCAGACTGGAGGTTTAGCTCGAGCCCACTAGTACTATCCTATGCGGCCCGTTTCTACGCCGGGGTTCCTCTCATGGCCCCAAATCTTGATGGTGCACCAGAATCTGAGGATGCAGCTTGTCCGATTGGTACTCTCTGTATCCTTGATCATAAGCCTCGCAAATCCTTTGGACCCGAGGAACGCAAGAAGCTTGTCTATATGGCCGAATATGCACGGCGCGAAATTGAGCTATGGTTCAAGAGCAAGATTTCACAGAAAGTGACGGCACTGGAAGAATCGCATAGGAAGTTCATTCAGGAAGTTGAAGGCGTCGGGAGTTTGGACGACGATCCGACAGGCCAACAAGCGGAAGTTCTTACCGGTGGGTCTAATGTCAAGGTTAGCGACCGGCCACAGTTAAGCCGAGAGCCGTCTCACGAGTCAAAGATGCGAGATTTGAGGCGATTTGGAAGCAGTCGATCGCTGGTATCCACTCCCCCAACGACGCCATCTACGTCGTGCCATGCCACCGGATCACCGCGCTTGAACATACCTCATGTGCCGAGTTTGTTTGACGACATGGGCTTAGCAGTGAAGCCCAGGATGCAGAAGGTGTTTGATTTGGCCACCGAGTTGGTCGGGAGCAGTCTCGATCTCTCTTTGGTTTATCTTCTTGCCGTCACGCCGCATGGCGATTCGATAAATGCAGGCCGGACGCTTATCCTCTCTGGGTACAAGTTACCTTTGCCCATCCCTTCTTTCAACGCAGGACTGCATCTGCGTGTGTTGCGCGCCAGCGAAGGCGGAATGCTGTATCAAAATCCTAGTGCTCAGCAAGTTCAAGACGAAGGACTCATGCCCAGTTCGACCACCGGATCGAATCCTTACGCGTCGGCCATCCTTGTTCGCGTTGGACCCGAGCCTGCTGTCAATGTGGGAGGCTTCGTAATGGCTGGCTTCACTAGCGATGCAAAGCGTGTATTTGGGGCTGAAGATGTCACATACATGAAAAAATTTGCTATTGAGCTGACTCGCTATACTCTCCAGTTAAGATTGTGATTTGGTCGGATTTCTTGATTTTGTGGAATAAAATAAAAAACAACCGGCTTGTAATTCTACACTCCTACCATCGAGGCATGCTAGTAACTATCACTTTGAAAGTGCACCCCCGTTCTTCTTTCGTCATCATACACACTTATCCTCGTTGAACTCTTTACCCCTGTCTATCTATTGTGGCAGAAGTCGATTCTACGCTTGGTGGCCCGAATTTCCCTTGATCATATGATCTCACTCCCACCTGATTGAAAACACCCGATTCAGTGCCCAGCGAAATAGCGTGCTCATAGTGGGGTCTTGCGATGAACTCGCTCATCATGTTGGGCTAAACCGCGGCGCCGCCGCGTGTATGTTGCGGTGGCACCGCGTAGTGTGGTTTGTATTTGGCCATGAGCCTGTGAGAGAGTGAAGTGACATGAAACAATATGAGAGGAGACCTCCACCTCCCGCCTGATACGCAGAATGGTGCGGTAATAATAAGACTGGTGATGAGGGTTGAGGGCGAAGTCGATGAGCCATCTGCCTTCCGCCCGCTTGGGGTGAGAGGAGCGTGGTGCAGGGAGGCAGTGCAGAAAGCCTGGGTAGGAATTGTGGCTGGTTTTTACGTGGTCGGCGCCCGTTCAGAAACGGCTCTGGTGTCCAATGTGCGACGCATTGGCTAGTTTTGCCTGTTGCAGCTCCCTGAGCCGCAGAAGCGGGTGGTCCCTCACCTATGTCTTCAAGGCTTCGGAAGACCAACGCCCTACTGTAAGGTTCAAAGTCCGGATCTTTGTGATCCCAGGATTGATGATATCTATAAGACTATCTCGGGAGGAGCATTTCATTGAGCGGACACAAACACGATGAAGAGAAAACAGATATAATAGTTCAACAAAGAAATACCTTGACAATATGGAGATATGCGCGTGTTTTATATACAAAATATTCCTTAAGATATTCTTCTCATGTTACAATAACTATACATGAGAACAATTTCCAATGAAACGCGCTTACTACAGTTGGTCAAGTTATAAATTAAATAAAATATCACAAATTCCTAGATGAAATCATTACAAAAGTGATCCTTTTCCAGGTAAAAAAAAATCTTTTTTTAGAGGGGAAAACAGCGCTTAAGGGCTGATTGTCGGTCAGGAGTGATGTAACAAAGACAGGGCAAAGGCAGGCTGGAAAACCTGACATGACATTGTCTTAAATAGGTATCCAAGTCTGTCAAACTGTCCAAGAGATTGACCCATGTGTTGTCCCTAGGAGTGCCATTTACCCATTGTAATAGATACTTGTGAGTGGAACTGCCCTTCTTTTGATAATCCGAGATCCCCACCACTTGTTCCCAATTGTAATTGGCAGGTAACAGTGATTGATGATCCTCAGATGGCGCTAATGAAACAGGCCGACCCACAGAGGCTGAGTTAAAATAAGGTGAAACAAGAGAAATATGGAAAACAGAATGTAATCGTGAAAAAGCAACACCTAAATGAAGTCGGACTGTGTTTCATCCAACCAAATGAATGATGCGGAATGGACTAATGTGTCGGAAATTGAGCTTTGAAGAAGGTCTGATTGTCAAAATATAACGATGAGGAGACAAGCATACCAAATTGCTTGGTCAATATGTTGGGGGAAGGTTTTCAAGCACCTATCATAAAACTTTGCCTGAGCCTCCTTCAATAATTTGAGACTGTCAAATATCTGCATTTGAACCTCTTCCAACAGAATGATAAATGCATCAGCTGAAGGAACCCAAGAAGGGGCTGTAAAACTATTTGTGTGGGGGTGAAAGCCCTTCCAAGAGAAAAAAATGGGGTTAATTTTGTCGAGGTTGAGATAGAATTGTTAGAAGAAAATTCTGCCACGGGTAACTACTCTGCCCATTTGTCCTGTTCTGTATCCAACAAAATGCTCAGGATAAGTCTCTAAGGTCTGGTTGGTCCATTCAGTTTGACTATTGGTTTGTGAGTGGAATGCAGTCAAAGGTCCAGGCTGTATGTGGAGTTGAGTTAATAGCAAAAACCAAAAGGATGAAACAAAGGTAGAGCTTCTGTCAGAGACAAGTATATGTGGTAGCCCATCCAAAAAAAAAAAGAGAAATAAAAAGCTTAGCCAAGTCATGTGAATCCATTGATTCTTTGCATGCAATAAAATGAGCTCCCTTGGTCAGATGGTCCATGATAATAAAACTGAAATCAAAACCACCTGATAATGGCAGTTTAACAATATAGTCAATTCCAATAGTACTCCAAGGTCAACCTGGTATTGGGAAAGGGAGTAATTCCCTGATCTTAGCCTGAGTATTGATACATGTTCATTGGCAAGAATCACATGATCATGTACATTCTGTCAGCCCTGAGGACTGTTCAGTAGTCCTATTGTCAACCCTTGAGTCATTACTCTTCAAGTAAAGACTAAAAGGATTTCAATATTATATTATACAAATCAATCTATACATAATAATAATACTAATAAATAGGATATATATTCAACTTAAAGGTCTAGTGTCAAAGACTCACATAGAAAATTATATAAAAACAAAAAAACTGATAAGAGAAAAGAGGAGGAACTTCTAGAACTCTGAAGAGAGGCCTAGACCCCCAAAATTCATATGGACTATCCTACTGTACAAATTTCTGCACACCACCAAGGCAACCAAAAGGAAATTCACCAGTTTGGGAATTATGTTGATTTGTAAAAATACAAACCCTGAAAGGTCCACACACCATTCATAAAATTAATATTACAGTTAGCACCCAAAACTAGACTCTTTTACAAATACTGTCAGAAAGGAAAAACTTGTTGCCATTAAGACCACACTTCATGATGGGACCAGGAGAGGGGTCCAAAATGGCTGTAAAGTTCTGAAGTCAATGACAAAGTCTGTCAGAAAAAAGGTATAAAGAAATCTCATCTTGACAGCTTAGCCAGAGGAGGACCAGAAAAACAGAACTCTATCCTAGTCAACTCTAAAAGTCCTCTACATGAGAACTTTAGTGCTTAATGAAAAAATTCTTTCACTGTGCCAACAAATCTATCTCCCTGTTATCTTTAAAACTTTCCAATTTCACCCTTCAGAATACACTCCTGCTCCATTGTTGACAAAAGTTCACTTTGCAGCTACAGTCTGACCGTATTTCTGTGGTCTAGAAAAGCCAGTTCGCCATTAGGCTCTCCAAAGTTTATCCAATTGGCTTTCACATCTGCTACTTCACCCTCAGATCAAGAATTACCTTGAAATGACAGCATCTGAATCCTTGAAGCCTTATGATCCAAATGCTTATATAGGTGACATATACCAATCTTGACTCCGGAAGGAATTCCTTGGTCCCAATGGGAAGCAGTTCACTGCTAATGCTAGTCACTTGACATTTGCCCTCTTTGTGGATGCAATCAATCCCTTTGGTAACAAGAAGAATGTCCATCATACATCAATTAAATTTCTTATTTTAATTTGTCTCAGTCTACCTCCTGACCTTTGACATCAGCCTGAGAATGTCTTTGTGGTGGGAATTGCTCCTGGTCCTCAAGAACCCTCACTTGAACAAATGAATTGGATTTTAGAACCCCTTGTTACTGAACTTCAAGCTTTATGGTTTACCAGTTTACTTCTCTCTCAAACTCACAAATACAACCATGGATGTATAATCAGAGTGGCTGTAATGGTATTTGTTGCTGACATACCTTCTCTCCATCAATGTCTTGGATTCCCTAGTGCTACTGCAATTTGTCTGTTTGTTTTCTTACTAAGAAAGAAATAAAGAACTTGGATCAAAGCTCATGGCTTCCTTGTACATGGTGCCAGCATAGAAAATGGGCATGTAAAGCTTGTGATACAAAGACTGTTAAAGAGCAAAAGAAGATTTTCAATACCCATGGAGTAAGGTACTCTGTACTGATAGAACTAGGTTATTGAAATGTCATTGAAGATCAAGTAGTACATTCAATGTATATTTACTCATTGGTCTAGCTTCATTCATCATTTTTGGGAAATCAAGGACCTTGAAAATGATGAAGAGAACTTATCACCAATCAGTACAGCAGAACTTTTGGAGCTTGTTTCTGAGCACTTCACTTTGACTACCTTGAATTTCTTCAAGTGTAAGCTATCATGGTGCATGGAGAGAAAACCGGTTGATCACCCCTTTTTCACCTAGATTCTTGTTGAAAATTATGATAATGTACACTTCTGAGATCTCTGAGGGAAAGAAATCCCCCTTTTCTACATTTATTCTCAGCCAACAATATTCATACTACCACTCCTTCATACCTCAATATTTTCCCGCAACTCACAGCGTGCCGCGCATATATCTGATTTTGGTTCCATGACTTTATCAATGACCTATAAAATTGCTGAAGATTCAAAAAAGACATTTAAATCATTTTGACTTCATGCCAGCACTAGATAATCTGGCCTATGCGATGGGAGATATCTGGTGCATGCACTGTGATTTGACACGTGAACTGTGTGGCAGGAACAAATAGAAAGACACACTTTTCTTGTATATCATCTTTGGTTTTCCAATCACCAGAGTTCAAAAAACTCTCACTGATTTTTCCACATCCAAATAATTTTCTAAAATTAGCAATTTGGCGTAGTGTTAAAATCTTTGCCCGATTCCGTAAATTTGGCGTAAATTTACAACCAAACAAGCCACCTTTTGAGGTCGCTCGTTTGGTTTCTGAGCAGACCCTAAGACGGAAACGAGCAGAAATTGAGTGGTGCCTGATTGATACAGCCCGCTATAATTTTGGCTTGACGCCTCTGTAAGTGCCATCAAAGTCCATCTGAATCAAGGCCTCCCACCTGTGGGTGCAGGACCAATTCCAGGCACTAAGAAGCTGCGAGCAGTGGGGCCCTTGGAAACGAGCAGAGTGGTCAGACCTCTGACCTAAAATTCGAGCAGAGACAATTCATTACCAAAACTTTTTACAACTGCTCGAAACACATTTTACGGCTGCTCCATTTTTTCAAACTTGAACCCCCCCTAATGCGGGGTGGATGCATGCTGTTCTCAGTCCCTCACATCAAATGACTGTCCCAACTCCTGTTGGCAAGTTCCTCACGAGTTGTTCGCATCCTGCTCTGCTCCGCGCCGCCAGCGGGGCCACCTCGCCATCACCCAGAATACTAATTAATTTGCCCGCTTGGTGACCAAGCGCGGTTGGCCATCAGGCGAACCAAACGCCCACATGGCCTCCACAGGCCTTGCGGGTGCAGCCCAGGGACTCCATGACCAGTCTCGGCCAACATGGCCTGTGAATCCACCCCACTTGGGCGTGACCTCGGGTGCGACTGATCTATCGGTTTGGGTGGTTTTGACGTGAGGAGTCATGTTGCCCCGACCGGCCCGATATTTCTCTCACATTGACCAGCCTTCCAACAGAGGGCCTCCCGGGGTGTAGTCAAGTTGGCCTATTTGGGCTGTGTGAGAGGAGGACCCTGCTCCCCTTTTGGGCGTGCCTTTCCTGAATTTGGCTTCTTCTGGTATCTGCTGCGTACTTAAGTTTCGAGCTTTCGCATTCCCTCGATTCTATGAAATGACTCTCCATAAATGATGAACATCTGCTCCCTGATTTGTTCTGTGCGCGTATCGGTCTCTTTTCTTCACTTCTAGATTCCTTGTTACTTACTGATTAATCAGAGTTTTGTTTTGAAGCCCTACTTTCTTATATTTCTTCCTATCTATACCGTACCCATCATGTCTAACATCATCGCGACACCCTTTGGCCACGAGCTCCCATATTCTGCGTTGTTTTCTGTTCCGAAGAAAGACGCTACCAGGCGACGCCCGCCAAATCATTTTTGGGAAAAGGCCATCGCTCCCCCTTCGCCAGTGCCTGCAGCCCCGGATATAAACGCTCTTTCCGCTGTCCCAACCAAGTCTACTTGGTTCGACGATGACACCCCGGCGTTGAGTGACAGTGGTGACGAGCAAGTGGGTTACCGGCGTGCACGTCGCCCGATCCAACAGAAGAAAAGTTTTGCTCGACTACGTCAAATTGCCTTTCGAGCGTTCGTGCCGAAAGCGGGCAGCAACAAATCAAGCACAGTAGTGGCTACCGAGATAGTAACACAGAAGCAATTGTCGAACAACGATCCTCTTGCCAAGAACGGTCACGGTTCGGGTCTCACTATCTTCAACAGCTGGCGCGTCAAGACGAAGGGTGTGAATACCCAAGTCCGAAAATTGGCTGCAGTTGTCCGTCATCGAGTGAGTAGCAAAAGCCCAGAGGATCAAAAGCCGAAGACTTGGGAAGAGTATCATCGGTGCTATGCTGCGGTTAGTACCCTTCGGCCTTCACATTGTACGTGTTGCGGGACACTCACAACATCATCGCCATCACGCAGGAGGAAATCGATATCAATGACCCCCCACTCCCTCCGATGGAGCCCTGTCAAGAGCAGCCCAGCCCTTTCGAAACCAAATTTTACATGCCGCCAAATGCCGAAGATGAACCCGTTCGGCAGCTTGTCCTCAATCGATTGGGTGTATTCGGCAAGAACGCATTTGATTCCTCAGACGACGCTGTTGCGCAGGCTCATGCACGGACCCAGTTGGCCGAGAAACTCGAACAAGAAGGTCAAGTGCCTGAGACCCTCGAGCAGGCGTGGGATCACCGTTTATCCAATACCACTCTAGAAACGGGCCCAGAAGCCGCACTACCGATGATCAGGGGAGTGCAACCTGCCGAACTCGTACCACAAACGCTTGAACAGCACCCTGTTTTCCGAAAAATTGTTCGACAATGCCGTGAGATTTTTGGGACTTCGATAAGCATGCTGAGTGTGAGTAGAAACTTGACCTCTGAGATGTTTTATACCGCTCACAAACTCCTTGGGATCTTGAGACAGGTGATGACAGATGAGCGTCAGATTTTTCTGGCTGAGTCAGGTTTAGATGGCATGCGTGAAGCTCCTAGAGCCTTGACTGTCTGTGAGTCGGTTCTCCCTTTCCAGTGGCTTCAGAAACGGACCCTGACAACTAATCATCTTTCGCTGTCTATAGGCTCTCACACTGTCCTCAGCGGTCGAAAGGGCTTCACAATTTTGGACACTTTGAACGGTCATTATCTCTTACTCCTCATTGATGATTAGCTCTTTCTGATACTACGGTGGAATTCCTTTTCGTACCTTCAGATTGGAGGTTCAGTTCCAGCCCGCTAGTGGAGGCGCACGCTGCCCGGTTCTACGCTGGAGTTCCCCTTTTGGCCCCGAACTTGGATGGTTCACCGGATTCTGACCAGGCAGCTTGCCCAATCGGCACTCTATGCGTAGTGGATTCCAAGCCTCGCGAGGCTTTTGGGATAGAGGAGCGCAAGAAGCTTGTTTACATGGCTGAGTATGCACGACGAGAGATTGAGATATGGTTCAAAAGCAAAACGGCACAAAAGATCGCTGCGCTAGAAGAATCGCGTCAAAATTTTATCCAGGAAGTTCGGGACGTTGAGGGTGTGGAAGAAGGTTCGACGGGCCAACAAACGGAAGTATTAGAGCTCGACACAACGGCTAACGGCAGTCCGCCATTGAACCCAGAAGAGGCTCGGCTGCGAACGAAGGGCAGTTTTGGAACATTTCGAAGCAACCGTTTTCTGAAATCACGCCCGATATCGTCACACTCGACTGTATCTTCCGCCGAGGCCTCTCCAGTCGCTTTTGTACCTCAGGGACCAAGTTTGTTTGACGATGCAAATACAGGGCTGAAGCCCAAGATACAAACGGTATTCGAATTGGCCACCAAGCTTGTAGGGGTCACTCTCGAGCTCTCCTTGGTCTACCTTCTTGCCGTCAAGCCACACAATGATCAGTCGAATACGGGTCGTACGCTCATACTCTCTGCATACAATCTACCTTTTCCGGCCCCTTCCTTCGACGCCGGACTGCATTTACGTGCGCTACGCGCCCCTGAGGGCGGATTGCTATATCAAAACCCTAGTCCCCAAGAAGTCCAGAACGAAGGGCTTGTGTCGGCCCCGGAATCCAATCCCTACGCATCAGCCATGCTTGTTCGTGTCGGGCCGGAACCCAGTGCTAAAGATGGCGGGTTCATCCTTGGAGGCTTCACGATTGATACAAGACGCGTATTTGGGGAAGAAGATGTCACATACATGAAGCACTTTGCCAGTGAATTGGAGCGTTACACTGTCAGATTGAGATTGTGATTGCCCTTTTCTCTACATTACCATGGTCTGGATAAGCGTTTCTATCTGCACCGCTCCTGAAGCCTTTTGAAGTTTGACCCCTATACCCTCACCTTTCCACATACTGTTAGACATTAGCTCTTACTTGTAATCCGTAATATTGTTTATACTTCCTACTAATCAAATTCGATGCACTCTTTTTTACACCATGTCTTTCACTTTTGAACTCAATACTCGACTATATTCATGTATATATTATAAAGTCTCAGTTTTCTCCTGATGCAAATTTATCTAACATTGTGTCAAGCTTACATTCTCTCTCCTGACTTGATTTTTTCCCTCGCACTATGCTCCTCTCAGCTTGAGCCTTTTCAATATTCCACCTGCCTAGCTTGAAAGTCATGATTCTGAGCAAATTTTGCATCAACATCGCTCACTTACATTGGGTGATGCAAAAGCACATAAACGTTTTCACCTCATTTTCTAGCCTCATGAAACATTCCAGCGGCTATACCTCGGCCACTCAATTTGAGATATCAATATGGGTATGAATTTGGATTAAAGCTGCCTCAGAATTCTTACGCAAAAGACGTCTTGTATGGAAAAATTGGAATCAGGATTTCTTGAGCCCTTAAAAATCAAGGGAATTCAATTGATTCACAACAACCTATGAAAGCTAAAACTTTGGGAGTGCAAGAGGAACCGACACTCCGCTTTGGAATGTAAAAAAAAAAAAAAAAAAATCCTTTTCATCACTAGGCCAAGGTATATATCCACATGTGATTGATGGTGCAATCTAATAGTCAAAAAAAAAAAAAGAAAAAAAATGAGCTTGGTTATTCCTATGCGTATATCACATGGGCACTGTGACCGTGGTATCATATTTTGTCCCAATCATACAATGTCCTCCTTCCAAGACCAATCAGCCACTTTTGGGATTTAGTATGATTGCAGTTTGACTTGAAATAACCCTGCAAGAAACATCTCAGATATAGATTTCCAAGGTTTCTTGAATCCCAGGCCAAAAAAAAAAAAAAATGTTGCAATTATTGTGGTTAGTGATGCATACAAGCTGTCAAACTTGGAAATCATGCTTCTGTTTTGGAGAAACTAGTGCCAGTCACTAAAAAGATAAAGTCAGATCCCAACCAGGCTATCATTTCCCTGTAAGACCTGCACCCTACCCAGCCCACAGAACTTTATGATAAAATTTGGGGGGGGTGAGCCTCTGTTCAGTTTCTGCTGGGTAAGGTAGCAGACTTTCCCTATAAACTTGAGGAGGTTGATCTAATCTAAAAGAGTATAGGTCCCAGTCAAATCTTGGTACTCCTTAGAAAGCTGGACAAGGACTTGTAGGCTGGTCAGAAAAGCTGTCTCTTCAAGCTTGAGGGGCTTGATCTACTGTGAATTGATGTCTTCCTAAATGAAAGGTAGGTAACTCTCTCATTTTAGGCCTTGGTGTTGGGGGAATGTGGTTCAAGGCTTCCCTTCGGAGGCACTAAGTTATCTACTACTGGCTAACCTTTTGTCAGCCTGCCAACAGAGGGTACTCGCTAACAGATAAAAAATTACATATGTAACTAAATGTAGAACAGAATGTACATATAAATTAGATATCGTAGGAATAAATACTACATATGATATGCACCTGTTGGAGATGAGCATATCACTATATCCTACACAATGAATAGAATTCATGATTGGGTAAATAATACATTAGAAGATGTATATCCACTGGATATACCCCTTGGGAGTTCCCCCAATGTATAATCTACCCCAATGGGTTTTTCTCTTTACTTTCACATGTTTCTCTTTCATTGTTTTCTCTATATATAGACTTGTCTCCTTTATTGTAATAAATCATACTTAATTCAATCAACCCAACTTCACTTATTATCCTCAGAATAATATTGGTGAAAGGGTTATTTAAGTTGAGAGGACTTTCTCTCATTCCCATAAGGGAATCCTGTTCCTCCATATGCTATTGAATAGATGAATTCCACATCTTTATTCATATAAATGCATGAGGAACTCTGATGGCATAGTAAGTCCATCACCCCCCTCCTTCATAATCCATTGATTAATATCATGTTATTAGGAGGGGATGGAGCCCTGAGTTCATACTCAGAGGGTTCTTGCTCAGTGGTTGGTCACCTCTTGGGACCACACCCTGACACCTTTCCAAAGAAATGTTTCTCACAGATCTACATAAGGCAGATGTGGGTCTTCTAGTGTGATATTGAATGGGAGAAAGGTTGTTGTTGAAGTGTAGTCAATACACTACTAATCCATGCTATGTAAACTACACACTCAGTTGACTAACCAACTGAAACACTTGCATATCTCTTCACATCTGAACACTAACTGGATAGCCTAGTGGCCAAAGGCAGCACTTCTAGCACAGTGTCTCAGCTTATGATGAGGTCTCAGGTTTGGATCTTGGTCTAGTCATTCCTTTTCTGGCACATAACTGTAAGAGTTGTCTCCCCTCTCAGTTCTCACTGTGGTATTATGGACTATCTGAATTAAGGTCAAATGGTCAAGATACACTATACCTAGCCTTTCAGATGGTCTGTTATCTAAAATTTTGTCTTAATAAAGGATCAGTGTTCTTGTTTTCTGGTATATGACACCTGCCTGATACTATGGTCTAAGTCTTGCCTGTTGTCTAGTAGACAAATATCATCTGAGTTAAAGTGGATGGTTTCAAATCATGTTGAGGCCCTCCATTGTCAGGGACAGGCTTCTCCATCACTGCCAAGATATTTGTATCGGATGGGCCTATCCGATGTTCTATCACCCCGAGATATGCGATGCAGTGTCAGTAGGATTAGGTGCGATGGAATTACACTGCAATATGGTGTCAGAG
>MU167228.1:501976-522757 GCA_015951145.1 Cronartium quercuum f. sp. fusiforme G11
GTGGTTCTGTTACTCTAGTGGCAGGGCCTGCTAATTGGCTCCTGTCATAAGTATACTATGCTTATGACTCTTGAAACTGAGCCTGAGGTGTGACTTACTTGTTACACTGCTCATTACATATGTTACACTACTCATTACATAAGTAAAACCTATGTTACACCATGTTCCTACACATGTACATTACTTATTACACTTTATTCTTCTTGGTCACCATGTGTGTGCCTATCTGGTTTCAGTCTGTGGGACTGCTATGCAGTCCTCAGGGCTGACATAGATGACCTCTAAAAAGAGGATTTGGTTTATCAAAAGAAGTCTTCTTTATTCCACAGGGTGATGTTCCCTGGAGGACAACCTGACTTGTAGTTGGGCCAACAACTACCTGCAGAGTTTCTATCCTGAATATAGAGAGTGAGGGTTGTTAATCCTCCACTGGCACCTTTTGTCTATATTCTAGCTCTTATTTGTTCTACTCCTTGGTGAGACTTCTATGACACCAAGGGATCCTGGAATGAGATAGCTAATCTCCTATGGGGTTGGACTTTTGTTATTCACACCTATTTAGCTTTACACTATTGAGCAGATATATTTCTTATGGAAGATATCCTCAATGTTTGTATAATTGCTCAGTTTGGTGGTTGTGGTAAAAGTTGGGGGAAAGGCCCTCTTGCTGAGCCAGGAGGGAGGCTTTATATACCTTGAGAGTTGTCACTTCCCTCACCTTTGGTCTTTGGGCTGACCTGTGGTTCTCCTCATGTTAGTACTGAGTTACCTGGTCAGCTTGTGGTTGGTTACACTTGTAACCAGAATACATGTAGGCTCTTGTCATAAGTTTACTATGCTTATGACTCTTGAAACTGAGCCTGAGTTGTAGTTACTAGTGTTACATGTCTAATCTTATGTTACACTCTACTGTTTCACCTGTAACACTTACTTTACACTTAATTACTATATGTAATACTTACATTACACATGATTACTATATTTAATCATGACCTGTACAGTCTGTGGGACTGCTGTGCAGTCCTCAGGGCTGACAGCTCCTTCCTGTATTGGTTATCTTTGTCTCTAGCCCTTGGTGAGTCTTCACAGTCAAGGGGTTCCTGGAGGGGAAGGTCTACCAGGCCTTATCAAAGTAAGGTTTTGACCTTTCTTTTACTTACACCTAGTGAACCTTGCACTATTGAGTAGACACCTGTCTATAAGACATCCTCAATGTTGTGATTGGTGGTCCTAGTTTAGTGTGTGTGGTAAAATGTGAGGAGAGGGGACAACTCTTGGGCAGGAGATAGGGGGTTTTGATACCCTTCAGGTTACCTCCTCTTCAGTCCTAGGGTATGGGCTGATTTGTGGTTTCAGCCCATCCTACTACAGGGTCACATTTGGGCCAACCTGTGCTTGGTTACTCTAGTGACAGGGCCTGTTGATTCATGCTTGTCATAAGTATATCATGCTTGTGACTCTTGAAACTGAGCCTGAGGTGAAGTTTCACATATTGCACTTTTATTACATATGTGTTATACTATGTAACTTATAAGTAATAGACATGTTACACTATGTGCCTTTTTTTTTTTCAAAGTGTGTTTTCGCATAGCATTACACATTATTGTTCCATGGTGGCCAAATACAGAAAAGATAGGCGCCAGTCATAGATGTAAAAAACTAAGAGATCAAGGTATAACTAACAGCAGTATTCAGTGTGTGTGAGGTAGGACTATGTGCCTATATGTGTACACTATGTAACACCTCTGTTATACATGATTGCTATATGTAGTCATGTTGTTGTGCAGTCCTCAGGGC
Organism: Cronartium quercuum f. sp. fusiforme G11; assembly: GCA_015951145.1. Classification (NCBI taxonomy): domain Eukaryota; kingdom Fungi; phylum Basidiomycota; class Pucciniomycetes; order Pucciniales; family Coleosporiaceae; genus Cronartium; species Cronartium quercuum. Next base: position 503,774 of record MU167228.1, read on the forward strand.
TGACATAGAACCAGTCAGAGCCACATCAGAAGCATCTGAAGGTCTGTAAATGAATTGGGTCATGGGTGATGACTCATTACCCAGTTGAGCTGATGCATGTTGGTATTCAGAAGCAGGTTGTGTGATTGTGAATGTGGGGTGACAAGCAGAGTACATCCAAGTGGGTGAAGTTGATGGTAGAAAGAAGCCTGAGTGTGTGTACACCTCCAACATATTTTTATCACAACCAACCATGCTACTCAACATGGCACAGCTGGATGTGATGGCATTGTCCATTTTTCAAGGTCCCTCCTGCCTTGGAAAGTAAAAATAATTGCATTGCATCTAGGCATGCTATGTTGAGTAGCATTCCCGGATGTGATGCAACTATGTTGGTGGTGGTGGTTGGTTAGTGGATGTTGAGGTATGGGACATGGGCATGCAGATGTAAGGTTGATAGGCTACATTTTTTTTTGAAGTGTGAGGAAGAAACAGCCCCCAAATTCATTTGTGTAGAAACTGCACACAAAACAGGGTCTTGGACCCTGAACTGGATCACACACTGGATCAAAGCGTCAGGATTACGGCACTCCCAATCTCCAGATCTACCGACACTTTTGAGCTGAGTCCAACTGGCTCAGTCAAAAGCATAGGACTTTGATCAGTTTAACATGGGCCTGTCAGGCCTATATACTGTTCCCAAACCCCCTTTTCTTTTGAATGGTCTTTAGCAATTCTCCAGAAATTTCTTTGGAATAGAGTCCTAGCTTGATCTTTGCCTATCAGAGCCAGCCTGCTGGCTTGTCAATAATTGTGACCTTCACTTTCAATCAGTACAATAAACCAAACCAATGTAGTCACCAGATTCCGCCCAAGCTTTTTTTACAGCTTCTGTCAAGTGCATTCCAACCACCTTTGCAAATGTAGATACAGCTAAACAGCAAGCTTTAAGGAAAGGAAAGGAAAGAGATCTGGGAAAGAGATGGCCTATGAAGGATTATTGCGGTTAATTCCATAATGTGTAAATAGTCGAACCAGCTGTTGTGTTGCGCGCCTGATTTACTGTTACAAAGGTTTCAGACTTGGTGACTCAACTTTCAACTTGACTTTATGGTCGTCACCCTTTCCTCTGAGGAACGCCGAGACATGTCCTTCGAAATCGATTGGCAATCACTCTCACCTTTACTCGCTACTACCCTCACCAAGCACCTCAACCGAATCCTACAAGCTACGCCATCGCCTTCGTTCCTCGATCCTATCGTCGTTCAATCCATCGACTTTGGTGATAACGCTCCCGAAGTTCAACTCATCGATATTCGTGATATCAGTCGGGCCTTCTCTAAGGCTAACGCTCAGACGAACACTCACCTCCCAAAAGTGGTGGGACCAAATTGTGATTCGTCAGCTCGCTCTACTGATCCACGGCACTCGCCCGGTCCTGACGGGTGCTTTCTTAGTCCTCCGCGTGCCCCCAGTATCTCAACATCATTTGATACTAATCAACACCAACCACTAGCACAAGCTTCTCATGATTACCGCTCGTTTCACTCCAACGAGCAAGACTTACTAACTTGGCGCAATGGGCAGCTTCAGGGGGTTCATGATCCTCAGCTCTCTGGGCCGGAAGCCCAGGCTACTTCTTCATCCAAGCCATCACTCGAACTGCATCTCAAAGTAACCTACTCAGGCAACATGCGCATCGACCTCTCTACTGCCCTTGTGCTCAACTACCCTTCGCCGCTCTTCATGAGCTTACCAGTCAAGATGCGAGTTGTCGGTTTCGTCTTCGCTGCCGAAGTGGTACTGGCGATCGAAGCAGACAGGTGCCGATGTCATTGTACCATCTTCGAACCCGAGCCAAGCGCAGAGGAGGAAGCTGGTGATGAATTTTACCCTGATCAACTCACGCCTGGTGCTCGAATCATACCCGAGATGCTCATTCACACTGAGGTCGGGAATGCTGATAAACACGTGCTCAGAAATGTGGGAAAGGTCGAGCGGTTTTTGGTCGAAACGCTTCGTCGGATCATCTGTGACGAGCTACTATTCCCGGTATTTTACCATCATCTTCCCTTATGCCATACTCTGCTCTATTCTGAGGCCCGCCTTGACTGACTGGCATTCTTTGGGTATTTGTACGTGTTCTAGACATTTCAAACATTCGATTGGTCCTAGTCATCCAATGAATTGAAAGACTTAAATGGAAGTATCGATAATAAACATTCGATTTATTGAAACTACGCCCGCCTTTCCTTTTGATTTTCAATGCATAGCCCTCCGAGTTTTTCATCCTGCTTCAGTCGCTGAACACTTACATGATTTGCAGTATGACTACGATTTCATCTGAAATGTAGTATCTGAACTGTGATTTTGATATTTATTTATTTTTTCATCCAGACTACCTCCTCTTTGAACACCAGATCGTCTGGATTTGAAAAGTCCCGTCAACAAATGTTACCCATCACAGGGAAGGTCAAGGAAGACGCGCGTACTAGTGTGCTTTGGGCATCTCAAAGTACTTGAAACCTTGAAAGATACAATAGTGAGTAGCTACTATGAGCCTGAATTGGAAAGTGTGGTTTTTGGCTACACCAACGTCTTTCATTTGCAGACCTTTTCACGCATATGGGCTTGAGGTCTTCTAGATTTTTTCAACAGATTTTTTTACATAGCCTGTCAGTCGTGATCACTGAAACTCAGAGAACAATTTTTACTCTTTAACGTACTGTAATATAGGTGTCATCAATCCTATTTTTTGAATTCGGGTCACACCGCTAAGACCCCCCAGGGTCTGCAGTGCTCACTCAGAGATCTCATTCCAAGGCTGTTTGGTTGTCTGCTGCACAATGCCTTTTTCTCAAAGGAATCCTGTGTAAACCATGTCATCTGTAGAAAGATCAAACCAAAAAACATAAAGAGCCAAAGTGTCTTGCAAAAATTCCTACCCGAGGTAGACATGAAGTAAATGTTGACTCGTCTGTACAGATTGCATCTATCAGTCTCATTGTCAGCATTAAGCCTTATGAGGAGTTTGCCTAGATCCTATCTTATTGTAGCTCTGAGAATTTGATAGGAGACACAGGGCAGGGCAGCAGGATTTGTTAATGTGGGCTGAGAGGTATAGTGAATTCTGTAAGGATTTTTGTCATCTTGCAAGTGTTTTTCTCAGAAGGATTTCTTCATCTTTTGATTGTTCCAATTTTTTGGTAATCCTTGTTTGATTACTTATTTGTATTTTGTATTTTTAGTTTTTTTACCCGAGTCCGCCCCCAGGATTCCAAAACCTGCGCCTACCCGGGACCAACGACGACTGAATGTTTGACCGAGTGAGGACTGATAGGTGTCTCCATGGACTATAAGAAACTTTCACCAGCTGAAATTCAGCAGCTCTACGATGTTGGCGGATTCTTTGTCCTGAACAATTTACCACTTGCCAGCCAGTTTACCATAGACGGCCGGTCATCCATCACTGGTCCTCGTTTCCAGGTATGTAAAATCGACCGACATAGCTCATTCATCAACTTTGCGCCCCAGATTTTATCATACTCATTCTCGATTGTTTGTTTGTCTGATCGTACGAACATTGGCAGGGCCTAAAGCTTGTACCTCCGGGCTTTCATCTTATTACATTCGTACCAGGTCCGAAACCTGAGCCGTCTGGAGATGGGAACAGTCCAACTAAATCCGACAACGCACCTGCCAACACGCATATCGGCCAACAGATCAAGCGAGGTCTCATTCGTTTCTTCAAACCACAAGAGATCGTGATCAAATCCTATGAGGATGCTGAAGAGAACTTTCATCAACCTGGTCCAGACGAACCTGAAATGATTATCACCTCACGTGATCATATGAAGTCTTTGGATAGCCAACTAGCGCCTTATCCGATCGATCGATATTCAAATTGGAAATCTTTGACAAATCACATCAACCCGAGCTTAGTCAAACAGATCTTCGGCCTCACGTCCTCCAACGAGGTCATCATCGACAGTCTAATGTCTAACGACGAGATTACAGGCCGGTCTGAGAAGTTTGATCCATCCAGACAGAGGACCTTGTCAGATACATTTCCTCAGCATCAAAATCTTCCTACTGGAGGCTTGACCCAAACTCTACAGACTAGACTTGATACACCCAAAGCGGGTTGTACTCGCTGGCCAACGATTGATCTAAAAAAATCATGGCCAAAAGATTGTGTGGGTGAAGAATTGACCAGATGGAGTCGAGACAAGAGTTGGTTGTTCCATCAATTCATTCTTCACGAATGTAAAAAAAGTAAGTCATTCAACTGAAAACTCCTTTTTTATATTTTTTTTTTTTTTTTTTCATTCATCTCTTTTGTTTTGATAGGCCTCTGTTGACTTTGTGTGGGTTTTTTTTACCATTTGCATGAGCATTTGATAGAATTGGATGGCTTTTTAGGTTTAGTTCAATTGTCATTTATTACTTTCTTACATTTACACTCCTTTCAATCCCTCGAAACCTATCAAGCGTTACTCACTCTCCTCAGTCGGTCAACGGTTCAAGAACTCTCAAACTTCGATCAGCGGTACAAAACTTTGTTAGTTCAAGTAATGGTCCAGCTCAGGTTTCAACTCGATGAGCTTGCTACAGATTTTTTTGTTGAGATGCAAGATCCACAGCTAGAGAACTGGATCTTCAAGACCATCGATCTGTTGCGAATTCAACTCAACCAGATCATCAGTCGAGGTGAGCTGGAATTAATGAAGGAAATGATGGAAAGGCATTGGCCAGCTCTCCAACAGACTTGTAAACGATTTGATTGGAATGTTAAACCTCTAAAAAAGAGACAAGAAGTTGTTGAAAGTGAAGACGAAGAAGATGAAGATGATGAGAGCGATGAAGACGAGGACAATAAGCCGGTAGTGGTTGAGACTTGAGTCACAATCAACTAAATCAACTACCTCTTCTCGGGTTTTTGCTGTCAAAAGCTTTTCTTGATCCTAATATGTAACTTTTATATATGATAGGTTGATCATCGAGCATACTACGCCTTATTTTAATCTTGTATAGGTCATGATCCAATAATCTGTTAATCAACTTTTTTTTTTTTTTTTTTTTTTACTTTCAAAGTCTTTCCACAATTTCTGAATCATATCATCTTCCAGCATACTCTTCATACGAGATTTTCAGTGCTTCAACATCTCACTTTCAATGAATTCAAACGTAACTTCTTGTCCATCGGTTATCAATCTTTACTGTCATCCCCGATCCCAAGCCCGAATCATTCTTATTGAAACAAAACATGAAGATTGAGATTCACTGATCGAGTGTCCAGAGCGCTCGTTGAACACGATTTGCTAAAACGAGTGCGAGGAATTCTCGAATACCACAGCAGTTCCCACATTATGTATAAACATTTCCACTGTCATCGTGACCCAACGCCAAATGAAGCAAGTTACAAGTGAATGTAACCAAGACATTGACCTGCGTCAGTTAAAGAAAGTCTACCTATGCGTTAAATTACATTGATGAAGAATGCGCTGAATCACAAAAAACAAAAGGTATTTATAGTGAGAAAATTTGAACGACTTGGACAAGTCCCGAAATCATAATCAATAATACAGTCACCGAAACAAAAACTGCAGTCGGCAAGGGAAAGCAGGAGATGCACGATACGAATAGATGTGATGATTATTGGGAATTATTAGGACTGTTAGAAATGAGTGTCAAGTTATGCGTGAGCTAAGTTAAACAATTTACAAAGCACCAGCTTCCTTCAATTTGCTAATCACCGCATCTACATCATCAACTTTCAAGCCACCCTTCCTCTTCGGTGGTTCCTCAATCTTCAGAACCTCGAGATGTGGTTTAGTGTCAATGCCGAGATCTTGTGGGGTGTAAGTAGTGATCGTCTTCTTTTTTGCCTTCATGATGTTAGGTAGACTGAAATGAAACAGATCGATTAGAGGGACGTACTGGAAAAACTCAATGAAAATGGATCAAATTAAAGTGCTTACGAAGCGTATCGAGGCTCATTCAATCTAAGGTCAGTGGTGACTACCGCGGGCAGGGGGACTGTCAATTCTTCGACGCCTCCATCGATTTCCCGAGTGATTTGAGCTTCCTTCAAGTCATCTTTACCGAATTCGATCTTACTGATGTATTGTGCCAAGGAACAATCGAGTAATCCAGAAAGCATTCCTCCCACTTGAGAGCAATCGTCATCGATCGCTTGTTTTCCACAAATGATCAAATCAACCCCTTTATCCTTCAGTTTGTCCTTCACAATCGCCGCAATCGTTTTCGAAACTGCTAGAGGTTCAGGTTCAGGTGATTTCTCGGGCCATTCTACGAGTATAGCATCATCTGCACCCATGGCAAGTCCTGTCCTCAGTACCTCTTGACCTCCCTTCTTGTTATTAGTAATCGTGAGAAGCGTAATTGATTCAATCTTCTCCTTCATTCGCTCTCGAAGTCTGATAGCCTCTTCGACAGCAATCTCATCAAATGGATTCTGATCCGGAACCAATCAAACATCACCAATCTCTTAGCACATCACATGTCCTTCTCTCAAGTTTCAAGCTCCCGATTGTAGGACTGACCATGGAATGTTTGACGCCGTTTGTCTCCACTCCAGTCTTGGCATTATTTACCCGGATCTTCCTATCATTGGAAATATGGTAAACCGATGTGGCACATGTTAGTCAATCAGGCGGTCTGAGATTAAAACATCAGATTTCTTACACGGCATAGTCAATGGTACGCTTGATCGGGACCAAGACCCTGATCTGTTGAATCAAACTCGGTCTCATTTTCTTCCTATCTTTTTATTCGTGCGACTTTGAGGTGGGCGTGCTGGAATTTCAGATGAGAGAGCAGCTGCCTATATCGATGGTCTTGGCTGACTTTGGAGGCTTTGTTCGAGTCTGTTGGGTGTGGTGGAATCGAACCTTCAATGCGGTTTGGTATTGGGTATGATATCATTTGACAGTAGGTATGTTCACAATGTCACAGGTAGAACCCCTCGGTGACATCTTTTGTCTGCCGATGAAAGTGAGACTCGGAAATGTCATCAGAGTGTCACCAGGAGCTCATGTTGCGCAAGACCGGCGCTGCGCCTACGTCGAAATTTTTCGTTTTTATGCCTGGCACGGAGCCCAATTTCTTATACTTCGTGTGCTTGTTTCAGCTTTTAACATCCTGAAAACTTCTTTACCGACCATACTTGCAATGGACGCACAAGCCACCCACCTGCCTGTGCTCTCCAACACGGCTTGTGTTTTGGCATCCTCCTCGGCCAACGTCTTTTCCTCCTGCTCCGCTTGGATTGAACCTCATGGCGAACAACGCAAGAAGAGCGATGCTTGTATAGCCTACGGCTCCGGGCGTCAGATTGCGATTTGGTGGTGCCGAAATCCAGTCGCATATCCTACCATTAAACTCTTGAAAGGACATGCTGCACAAGTTACAGTTGTCAAACCGCTACAAAGTCCAACATTCCCCGTCACCGATATCGGGCCTTCCTCATCAATCGTCGGGTATCGATTCATCAGCGGAGATGAGAAAGGAGGCGTAAAAGTTTGGGTAGGCTCCTGTTCAGGTAGTGATAATACGCAATCGGTATGTCTTTGTAGCCACTCTCAAATCCCCCAAAATTTGAAGCTGATGTTCATGCGCTCCAACTGGATATGTATTTGGTTCCATGCCCACGTACTGGTTGATTCTATTGAAGATTAGTGGAGAATTCTAGTAGAATTACCAGGTCACCAGCGTTCGATCTCATGTTTAGCTAGCGTTGAAGGATCACCTTCTCCCGACTCTTTGTCTTCAAAGGAAAGCACGTTTCTTATAGTGAGCGGGGCTTCCGACGGATGTCTGATGGTATGGAAACTAGTAGAACGATACGGTCAGTTTCTCTCCTCATAAAATTAGTGGCATATGTTGATCTAGCCGACTTGACGTCGACCATCCACAGATGAGGTCGGGAATGTGACGGCAGTGGTAGAATTGATCCAAACCATCGAATTTGGGAATAAGATAGCCATGGACGCTAGCCTTACTCAACTTCCTGGCCAAGCTGAGGGTAAGTATATATATCGACTTCGCATATTCCAGAGAGGATATATCTTCGGAAAATAATGTTCGATGATTTGCAGATTTCCTCCTAACTTTGGCACAGACCGACTCTCAAGTGGCGCTGTATTCGCTATCTTTACCCACATTGTCGGTGCGACATCTTCCTGATAGCTATTTCAAGATGCGGACTGAATCTACATGTCACTAACAGGCATTTTTTTTGGGGGGGGGGTTATGTTAAGCTCCAACGCGTTTGCTCCTTACCAGGTCATACTGATTGGGTACGATGTTTGGACGTCGTGATCGATCCAAACAACCCCCAAGATGTCTTGTTGGCTTCAGGATCTCAAGATGGTTATATCCGTCTCTGGCGTTGCACAAAAGCTTGTGATACTACTTCGGTGGTGAATGGTGAGACCAAATGTGGAGGCACGATATCTACAGTCAATGGCTCGATTGTCGATGATCCGTTCAAAGCCCTCGATGAGCTCACACAAACTTTGAAAGACGAAGGGAAAATACCAATTGTATCTGCATCTCGTTCTGATCAGAACTCCCGTCACTTATCACACCTCAAGGTCGAGATGAAAAAGTACCGCATTCCCCTTCCAAGTGGCCGACCAGCTTGGAACATGACTTCCGAAGCCGTTCTTTTCGGACATGAAGGCTGGGTTACAAATGTACACTGGGCCATTGGTCCAGACACCGACGTACAGTTGATATCGACCTCCTCGGATAGATCGATGATTCTGTGGAAGCCGTCGGCAGATCATAATGGGATTTGGTTGAACTCGGAGCGGTTTGGAGAACTGACTGGTTCTACCAACTTGGGATTCTTCGGCGCGCATCACTTTTGGGATCCTAACAACGGCCAAGAGACGGTTTTGGCATCTGGCTGGACGGGTGGATGGCATCGATGGAGTCGTTATAGATCTGGTTCTGGCCAACCTGTCACTCCTGTTCTCTGGCAGCCTCAGATCGCACCAACCGGTCACAGTCAAACTATCACGGGTGTCGAATGGGATAGTGCAGGCGAATATATCTTGACTTGCTCACACGATCAAACCACGCGGCTATGGGGACCCTGGAGGCGAAAGAACAATGTTTCCGTTCAACAGATGACGCCATCGACGTCTCAGATCGAAAGTTGGCATGAGCTTGGTAGACCTCAGGTACACGGGCATGACTTGTTTGGGTTGAGCTTCATTAATGACAAGCGGACCCAATTCGTCAGTATATCTGAAGAAAAAGTCATCAGAGTCTTTGATACAACCGAAAAATTTGTCCGACTTGCCAGCGATCTAAAGGCGATCAATGTGCCTTTTCAAACAACTCTTCGCAAGCGATACGAGAATGCCACAATACCACCCTTAGGACTGAGTAATCGCGTTGAGGAAGTAGCTGAGTCGGACGACCCACCTAAAAAGGTTGTAGAGATATCTACTAGTCTGGAAAATTCAGCTCGTTGTCCCCCCTTCGAGGACGAGTTATTGACTTGCACACTTTGGCCTGAGTGAGTTTCCCTATGCGTCATGGATCAAAGCTAACAAGCATTTCAGCTGACCAAATGCTTCTGGTAGAACTGAGAAGATCTATGGTCATCCATCCGAATTATCTGCCATCGCGACATCGGGCTCAGGTAAACTCCTTGCGAGCGCTTGTCATGCGACCTCAGCAGCTTCGGCTAGTATTCGAATCCATTCGACCACCTCATTCCGTGCAGTTGGAGAACCTTTAGAATCACATCAACTAACGGTAACCCAACTTGCGTTTAATAACAATGATAGTCTGTTAGTCAGTGTCAGTCGTGATCGAGGATGGAGTTTATGGAAACCTATTAAAAACTTGAATAACGTCAACCTAGAAGATAATGGATTTGAATTATTACAAAAGTTTGAGAAAGCTCACGCTCGTATCATTTGGGATGTATCTTGGGGTCCGAATGACTCTGAGATCTTTGTGACTGGTTCACGTGACAAAACGGTAAGTTAGACTATTTTCTTTCTTTCTTTCTTTCTTTTTCTCTGATTCTTCCGAGCCATAATTTGATAAAGTCAAAAATAAAATAAAAAAATGTAGGTCAAGGTTTGGTCAAAAAATAAAGAATCACAATTATCAAATACCTGGACTCTAGCGACTACGATCAAATTTGAAGATTCTGTGAGGTCATGCAAGTTTGTACCATATCTGTTCAATCAACAGTGAGCTTTGAACTTTTTATTATTATTATTTTTTTCTTTTTTTCTCAAGCTCCTTCGTTTGTCCGATCAAACGTGTAGATGTGTGCTTATGAATGTTTAAACAGATTAATTTTGGGAGTTGGATTAGAAGACGGTGGCATTCACCTTTACTCAGCCCACCCTGAGCATCCTCATGCTTGGCATTTAGTCGGTGCTCTCGATGATCAGTAAGTGGGATTCCTTTATCTACCATCCGTTTGTATAAAATAACTCTGCTTGTAAATATATATATATATATATGGCCCTTTTCCATGGATTCGATTCAATTAATATTACTTTCACAATCTTCCAATTGCTCTAACTTTTAATATTGATTCTTTACTTATCTTCTTCAGTCATACTCATACGAGCGCAGTCGAACGATTAACATTTTGTCCTAACTCTTCTGATCCCGAAAAGCTTAGATTGGCTAGTGGTGGTGAAGATGGCGTGGTAAGGATTACGGATTTGTATTTAAAAGTTTAAAAATACAAATTCTCTCTCTCTCTCAAAAAAAAAAAAAAAAACTTATGTCATGCCTTGATGATATTACCTGAATCTTCTGTGTTTTTGTTTGAAGATAAACTCACCCATACTGTCTTTTTTTGTCTTCATCTGTTTGAAAAGAACTGAAACACCTTTTCGATAAAAAAAAAAAAAAAAAAAAATGCATCAAGGAAATATATCATGAATAGAATGGGACATAATCCTACTCTTAAAATGAAGTCACTTTAAATTGAGCAGGTTATTATGTTTCAAGAATCGCAGTTTTTAAGTTTGATTTGTACCAACAATCAGTTTTTTTGAACGAGTTAGTGGTATTGGGACAGCATGATAACCTTACTTCAGCTAAAGTCCTTCATGTTTTTTTTTCTTTTTTTTTTTTTACGCAGAAAATATATTCAGTAGATAAGTCACAAGTTAAAAAGGTTAGAAGTGACAGCCAGTTTGGTCACACAGATTGGTTGGTTTGCACAAAAGTAAAGTTGTTTATTTTTCCATCAAACTTTAGTACATTTCAAATCATAAACATTCAAACTTACAGCCTCTAAACAGTATGTACCCAGTGATAAGAAAAGGCAGATTGAAATTGCCACAAAATCAATCACTCTATGGATTTCATCTCTTTAACCATATGCTTAGTAAGACCAAAGCCAGAGAAATTGGGTCTAAAACATATACACATAATCACACTTTCCCAAAAGCGGAGTCATACCAAATCTGAAATGGTAATTTCCAATCCCTTTTTTGTAATGAAGGATGAAAAGTATCAAAATGAACGGCTTCCAATCGACCTAAATAAGTACGTGCAGGAGTCTATAGCACAAATGAACAAAAGACAAAGGTTTAAGTGAGAGTTTTAGTTAATGAGGCTTTGAATTATAATTAGAGAGGCCAAAAAAAAAGGGAGCAGACGGACAGCAGCGAGAAAGACGGGTCTAATTGCGGCTTCGACTGGTGCTTGATCTAGTCTGCCGTCGCGCTCGAGTGACTCATATTTTTCAAATTCATGTTCCGTGCCCCTTAGCGCGTCCCTACATGCACTGAACTCTGACCATGCCAAGGTTGCGATTCTTATAACTGTTTGCTGAACCCTCTCCAATACCTGACCTTCGGGTTTGGTTTGTCTTGAGGCAGCGGCAGCGAGTCTGAAAAGGTCTTCCTCCGAGCAACTCATTAGCTCTGGTGGGACGACCGACGTCCCTCGCGATCGATAGTGGGACGGGAAGGCGTGAAGTAATGTGGCGAGCGTGATCGCGTTGGAGAGATGGTGGAGGGCATGATCAATAGTGGTCAATGGGAGGGTGGTGGGCGAATTACCAAGGCATTGAAGAAGGAGGGCAAGCATAGAGAAATTGGTGGCTTGAGAATGCGATATCAACTTTTCCACGCTCGCAAATCTCGGGTTGAGATAGTTAGCTTGCTGAGGTTTGAGCCATCGAAGAACCAAGATTTAATTGGTCAAATTTATTTTGGTTTGTTGAGAGAGGGAGGGGATGCTGAGGACAACTAACGCGGGCGTCGATCAATCGACTGAAATGATATTTTGTCAACTTGTGTTGCTCGATCGCTATTCGTAATGCTGTGATTACCGGATGATTAGTCGGCACCTTAGGCTACGAAAAACCGTCAACCGAGATCGGGCTCGTGGGCGTGAAGTTGGACTTTGGGTGACGAACTGGTTCGGGTCGATAACACGTATCAATCGCATCTCTCCACCATTGGTATCGCATTTGACCGATCATCGTCTTCCCACTTGAAATCGAGCCTGGGATGGCATTGAGCTCGGCGTTCAGGGCTTTGATGGCCACGAATGCAGAGCGAGCATTCGGTGGATAGAAGGGAATCTGTAAACTGGGATTAAAGAAGGACATTTCGGTCAGTTCGAAATCCAAGGAGAAATTTAGGCCATGAAAAGTAAGAGTTACACTGAGGCATGGTCGGAGTTCCGGAGGATCTGAAGACAGTGATCGAGGGGCGAGGATGGAGTGGTCGAGACCTGCCTTTGGGCCTGAAAAGGTTGCCAGCAACGATCGGATGAAAGGAAGCGATGAAGGTGGATCCGAAGGAGCCTGGTTGGAGTCACGATGGAGGCTCGGCTGGCCATCGCTCGGAGGGAAGGGTGAATTGTGATGCGATGGCCAGAATGAGACGAAACGGCAGCCAATTAAAACATATGGGCCGTGCTAAATCCAGCGTGGATACCCGCGGATATTTTGTTTGGACTTGAAATATAGCCCCGCACACCACGGGTGCACTATTTATTTTTTGACGGGCCGGGGCCGCCAGTGGTGGACCAGATTGAGTGGGAATGGTTGAGTGTTTGAGCAAACCATCTAGCAACACTCATTGGGTTTTGGCCGCGTTGAAAGAAATATGAGACAAGTCCCCATTTCTCATGAGGATTCATCAAGGGTTTTAGACCAAATCTCAGTGATCAGATGTCATCAGCAAGTGAGGGAAGCCCTCTCATATCCCATCTCATTCTGTCTTCCATTTTCCAGCCCAGCTGTTCTCGCATCTCTCCCTCAACTTCTCAACAGCTTTTTCCAGTGCCTTTGGATGCCCCCAATGATGGCAATACGGAATGTTCTCCAATCAATCTTGCTTAGATAGGTGTTCTTCTCCTTCGCAGGTAGTGGGTTTCCGGCTGATCAATCCTCCTGCTCTTCTCTCATTCCCTTCAATACAATCTGAATCAATTTATGGTTAGTTACACTGCTAACCAGCCTTAAATATATAGGCTTCTGTCATAAGTCTAGTATGCTTATGACTCTTGAAACTGAGCCTGAGTTGTATTTACTAGTGTTACACACCTAGTAGACTTATGTTACACTATTCTCTTGTATATAATACTTAGGTTACACATGATTACCACATGTAATCATGGTGTGCACATTCTGTGGGACTGCTGAGAAGTCCTCAGGGCTGACAGTCTTTTTTTTCAGTAGGGTCCAGTGTAGATGTCTGGGTTTCTGTGTTCCAAACGGTCTATATGTATTAGGAGAGGGAGAGGTGCTCTGGTGGTGCAATGCTGTCATTTCTGTTGTGTGTGCATGAAGAAGGATGGGTATATGAACAGTTACAGTGGTAGAAGGATAAGTAGACTTTTCATAGCAGTTAAGAAGTATTTTTAAAAGTTATAGCGTGAAAGAATTGCTATCAGAATTCCATCATTTTTAAATCAAGGGATCCAAATTAGCTATGTTGGTGATAATCAAAGGGGATAGAGGCATAGGGGGGGGGAAGACAGTGATTGGAGCTAGGAGTTAAGGAAGATGAGTTCTTGCCTTCTTTCTGGCCTCCCAGGAAAAAAGTGTGTTTCATATGCAGACATGCAAAAGTAAAAGTCAGACATAAAGGTGTCCTTGAATGTCTGTGTCTCACAATAAGCCAATTCAGGTCCTGGTAGGCTATCCTGAAAAAAAAAAAAAAAAAAAAAAAAAAATGAGCACACAATTTGTCAGAAATCTTTGATGGTCACCTGGATCCACTCAAACCATTCTGGTAGTGATGCTGAGTAGCATAGGAATCTGAAGTGCACTTGTTCAGTAGTTGTATAGGTACATTAATAATGTATTCTTCCTTATGCTGCCAACCAGTGGTTATGATAGTTTTGGGTATCCTGCAATGGGTAAAGACAGTGAAGCCCAGTTCAATTATAAAATGCAGTCCGGCTCATCATCTAGTTGCAGGACTTTCCTGTTGGGATTTAAGGTTGAGTTGTATGTTGCAAACAACAGGGGAAGCTTGCAGAAAAGTGTGATCACCATGAGATGTTGATGGTTTGCAGCTCACTGGAAGGTTGAGCAGGCAAACCATCAGAGGAACATGATTGAATTCAGACACAAAGGTAGCTATCACCGCATATAAATTGAATTTCAGTGAGGAGCCCGTACCAAAGCCTCGATCGACGAGACTTATAGGCTTTGTACATATGGCTGAGTTGTGGTTTTAGCTAGCAGAAAAAAACACAGAGATAATCTCGACATTAAATTAGTCATTAGAGTAAGAACAAGGTGGAAAAATTCAGGGAGATGAAAAGGGTGTAATAAACAAGAAGACGAAGAAATTGTTATCATATCAATCAAATTATTTCTCTGCTATGTCTTGGGTGGTAACAGTTACGCGAGAAATATCAATTTTCAAGACTGGTACATTATCTCTTCCTTCAACCTTGGAATTAAGCGTATCATTAAAAGATGTACTAGGCTTAACTTCACATAGTCCTGGAAAGTTCACTATTTCTAGATCGGATCTTTCAGCCCAATGTTCGGTAGTGTCCCATCCTAAAAGCTGGGATGCCAAATTCGGAAATCTTTGGTTTGCAAAATCTGGCAAGACTTGACAAAAAGCTGATTCGTCTGCTGCATAGCGCTCGGTAAAAATTCGTGCCTTTCAGATTGTAGAAAAAAAAAAAAAAAAAAAAAAAAAACAAGGTCAGCTCCAAGTCATTGAAAAAAATGGTAAATCATGAGGGAATCTGTTTACTGATTGTGTCAGGAGCGTGGGGGCAATCAAGATACCAGGAACTTGGTCAGCAAGCGAAATTAAGACCTTGGAAGTCAGACTGTTTGTGTAAAAGAAGCAGATGTCAGCTATGTTGAGTAAGCAATGTACAGATGTAGAATAATAACTTGACAATCCACCAACCTCTCAATTCTATGGA
The DNA here is from genome assembly GCA_015951145.1 of Cronartium quercuum f. sp. fusiforme G11. NCBI lineage: Eukaryota > Fungi > Basidiomycota > Pucciniomycetes > Pucciniales > Coleosporiaceae > Cronartium > Cronartium quercuum. The sequence continues at coordinate 519,182 of MU167228.1, forward strand.
TAGACCACATGTCAACGAGTGATGCACAAATATGCCCAACGAGGGAAAGGGTAAGGAGAAAGAAGCATCTGGAAAGATATCCTTCGATGTCCATAACATCATAAGATAAGTTCCTAACTTTGAATGGTTGTTCTGATCTGAGTGAAAGTTAACAGTGTAACTGGAAGAGCTGAGCTCTCAGGGCTCACGAAACTCCGCTTCCAACTCAGTCCAAATGGCGGGTGCGAATTGACCTCGAGGGGCAAGCGTTTCTGATTTGGCCAAAAAAAGAGTTTTTTGGAGAATCCTTAACAAATACCGTACTGTCACTGCGTAGAACTGGGGATGAATCAAATCATTTGTTTAGTAGATAAGGAGTACGACCCAATGTACCAGGATGGTACAGCATATGTACCAGTGGACACGATGGAGTTGAAAAGAGGTGGTTGAAACGAAACAAAGCACTAACAAGCACCAGTATAACGTACATTCCTACCCAAACCTTAGCCACAACGTCAGCTGTATTTACAAAACGATCTAAAACCCGGAATACGGCATCACGGCGGGCGAGGAGTTGGGTAAGGGGTATATGGGAATAGTTGAGGTCGACATCTAAGATTTTAGCTGCTTGTTCGGACATCTTCAAGAGCACGGTGATCATTTTTTTCATCTCTTCAAAATAATAGAAAGATTTCATTGAAAAATATATGATCATAAGCGTCACTAACACCATCCATGAAATCCAAAGAGTATTGTAAACACGCGGTGTGAGAATCCAAAAAGGCCGTCTTTTTTTCGTGAGTTCGACTTCGCAGAAGCTACGGGTAGCAATAACAATTTGTGTTTTTAGAAAAAAAAAAAAAAAAAATAGAAAAGCTCAAGAATAAATGACAGACCAAGCATGAACCAAACCCCAGCCGGCCAACCATATGCCAAGATAAGAGCTGAAAAATGCAAGTAGCGATCAGAACTTTTTAATTTTTTTTTTCATACGGAAGCAAAACTAATTGACGCACGGAAGCCCTCTGAATGCCAAAGACATTACACAGTTTTTTTATAATATAGATCCAATATAAACGTGTATTCCAAAATCGTTATTTGTAAACTGAATGCAGAGCGCAACGGGTGCTGTATGCAAGAGAAGGATGGTACGTACGCCAGATAATACCTATGATTTCAAGATCATATAAAGACGGTAGAGCAAGTTCATAAAAAAAAAAACCCAAGTTTGAGTTATTCAGGAAAGGTCAAAGTGTTATGAAATCTTAAAAGCAGGCATACCAAATTGGCATGTGTGTTGCTTTGGGAATCTCTGATTGCGTATAAAACTTTGGGGTAGAAGTAAGGACCAAGGCATTCAATTCCAAAGAGCTTGATGTGTTTCTTTCCATGTACCTCATTGAAATCATGTTCTTACTTGATAGTTAACGCAAGCCGACACCAAGTACAGCACATTGGACATCAGTTCACCGAGGACGATGACCATACACCGGTTCGGGACGAGGTAGGGCATTCCTCGGACTAGAAGTCAGGCACATTTCAAAGTATAAGAGCACAATCTCAGCCTGAACCAGAACTCATGACTGTGATCGAGAATAGAGGAAGACTAATTTTTTTTTTTTTGAAAAAAAAAACTCTGACTCACATTCGTTCGAATAGATCTTACGAAGAACAAAATAATGCCGTTTCCGGCTTGCCCGCCCCTTGAGTGCTGGGAAGATCATGATCCCCAGCGAACTCAGAACGATTAGCGCTCGGAAGACGATAAAGAATATTAAAGATGCCAACACCAATGTTGGAAAACGTGGATTTATAAGATTCCTCTGCGTACGCCACCCGGGAAAATGAAGAATGCAAGTGTTACCAATAACCAAAAGTGGGGCTTGATCAAAATCAACAAGTCTCTCTTGTGCGATGCTTAGACACTGATGTGATGATTGACGATAGAATGAGGATGTAAGTCCGACTTACAGCTTCCTGGACCGCTTGCCTCAAGAGATTAGGTGGTGGGCCGCCAGTGGCCGCTTTCATGCCGAAGATTGAAGGGTGGACGTTAGATGGGAACTTGAAAATGCGGTAGTGCGTGGGTTTGGTAGGTATCTAGGAATATTGTAAATTAAAGAAACTTAGAATATTGAGAACATTTAAATGCGTAAAATGATGATGGAAAGAGATTTTTGAGAGAGTGCTAAGGATGAAACCTCTGAGTCCGATAGACACAAGGATGGCCAGTATTAAGGTTCGTGGCTCGGGAAAAGGGTGGTCTGTGGGTACGTACTTTCCGGAGTGGGTAGTATATGAGCACGGGGTCCGTCCTTGTAGAGCCATTCGGATGTCCCACCTGGCTTACAATCAATACTTCGCCTGCTCCATACCAGCTAACGGTTTCGGTGTTACCTTTCAGGGTTCCACTCTGCAATGGTCGAATCAAGTTGAGGTCAAGCTTTGGGTTTGGCCGAATGCACTCTTTCAGGCTTTGTTCAGCTAACTCCCTGTTGGTCTTTCTAGGAAACCAAATTATAATCAGCCTTCGATACTCACACGAGCAATCGTATTAAGGTGGCCAAATGAAGGCACCTCACTCATTTCCGCGCCGATAACCCTCAGCTTAACTAAGGCTCTCTAGCGAATGCATTAGCCCTCGACCCACCATTTTCCCTTTTTGGAGAAGCTGATTGCTCAATGGCAAGTTGAGGAAATGGGGTGGTTACATTTGAGAACCCATGTGTACTGTTGTTTTCAGGGCAAGATCCGCTGATCAGTGGTAAGCCCCTCTGGGAAGGAAATGTGTTCATCAGTGTGAGGTCCTAGCTTCAGTTGGCTGAACTCTCACTTGAAAGTGCAATGGTGGATGGTTGGTTGAGTCTAAGACTCAGTGCAATCAAGGGTTTCTTCCCCAAATCCTCCTAGAGCTGCACAGTCTAGGAGACAGATGGGCACTGTGAATCCACTGGGTGAGCAGGAGAACCAGCCTGTCTGAAACACAGTGAGGGTGCTGAATCCCTAGTCAGGGCTTCACTCAGCTGGCACTCTGACACTGTTGATCTTCTTCCTCAACTAGCTCCCTCTCAAGAACCCTAAAGACAAGAGGAAGGAGCTTCCTAGATGAGGTGCAGTGAAGACAAGGCAGTGTGGACCTTGACAACCAAGAAAGAGTCAAAAGAAGAGAGTTAAGAGACCAAGCTTATTGCTACTTAATAGAATAATCACCACACCCAGATTAGGGTGAATGATTCTATGACTCTCTTAGAAGAAGAAAGCTCAGGGATCACTTTAATAGTGTCTCAAGCTGTTGAGGTGTAAATTCTTAATTAATTGATTGGTTCTCAGAAATGTCCTCCTGGAGGGAAGACTCTGGGACCTCCTTCTATACCCTCAGTCTTCAAACTTCCTTCACTATAGGCATTTCCCATGTCAAAGGGCTAACCTAGCCCTTGCTGGTTTGTCTTGTAATAAATAATAGCTCTTATTTATTACAAGTTACTTAATTGACATTTACACTTCTTCATCTGGTGGATTGTCAGCCCCTGAGTACTTCAAAAGTACCATGAAGCTGCAAAGCACTGCCAAGATATTTGTATCGGATGGGCCTATCCG
>MU167228.1:550919-573564 GCA_015951145.1 Cronartium quercuum f. sp. fusiforme G11
CCTATAATATCAAATGATGAAAAAATGTTGATTTTTTTTTTTTTTTTTTTTTTTTTTTTTTTTTTTGATCTGGTAGGCCTTTCTCACCGTCATGGTCATCTATCCCCTTACCCACCAAGGGGTGGATGGGGGGGAGCTGGGCATGCACAACTTCTGGCTGATTGACGGCCTCGGCAAGCGGCCCAAAACAGTTCATAGGCCGCCGATCGACCAGTTGGCGGCGGTCAACAAAGACCGTCGATAGACCGAGACAACACACTGACCATCAATCGACAGCCAATGGGCCTAGGCATAAGGGAAACCGGTCTATGGACGGTATTCGGCGACCATCGATAGGCCGCCAAATGCCGCCGTGGGGTGTACTAAGGCATTAACTGTAAATGCAGGTTGCAAGCACGGCCTCACATGTCAGGAACTGTGAAGAAGATACAAGTCCCTCTCTTGCGAGCTCAGTTGTTTTTAGGAGAGAGGGACATTTTTTAGGTTCAAAGTTTTGGGGGTCGGAGAATGTCCGAAACACGGGTTTTTGTGTTGGAAATTTTGACCAAAGACAAAACTTTTGTCCCTCCAAACGAACGGCCTCCTCAGCTGAACGTCAACCCGCCAAAACCTGGCCAAGCCCAAAGCTCAAGTGGAGGAGAGCATTCGAATATCTGACCGAATATTAGGTATCCAGTCACTAGCTACTGGATGGCTGTGGCCTACGGTAAAACCTTTGTGTACTGTCATCATCCAATCGGTTGAATTGGACAAGATACTTCTTATTCCCTTTTAGAAGTTTGATATTCCCTTTTAGAAAGCGCAAGCTGTCTTGCCTGGAAACATAAGATTGAAATCTAACATTCCCATGTCTGAGCTTGGCGCGCATAGTACGCTCTCTGCGCCCCTTCCCCGACCACACAAAGACAGACTTCTGAATCGGACTTGTTGTTTCTCTCACCCTTTCCATCCCGTCCAACCATCCATCCAGATAGAATTCTTTCTGACCATTTGTACCAAATTCATCCACGCTTTCCTGGGTACACTTTTACCATAGCAGGCCTATGACCAACAAATACATTTGTGGGCATACCAACGTATGGTCTTAATTCTTTGTCCCCTTGATTGTTCCTTTAGCTACCCCGATCCTGTTGGTTCATGTGAAACTTTACTTATACCATCTTTTCCAACTGGCTTGGCTCTGCAAACATTGAGATTTTTCATGTCATATCTTTACCATACATGACAGGAAAAAAAACTTTGTACTACCTCAGCTTTGCTTTGGTGGTCATTATGGAATTTGCTGCAAGGCATGTAGAAATGAGTTCAGCTAACTACTACAAACCCAAGTGACAGACAACAAAAAAAAAAACAGTACAATTGGTCTCGTGGTTTCGTTTCTCGGTTATAATTTCATCCTCCAAATCATCTTTGACTTGTATTGCTTTTTTTTTTTTTTTGTCAAACAGTGCCACTATCCTAGTCACATGAAAACTGGCTTCCTCACATTCTCAATCAATCATTACATCAGAGATCTCAACACTTCCAAACAAACAAAAAAAAATAATCACATTTCACACACCCCTTCTCTGTTCACCCTACACCTTCCTTTCACAAAAAAGAACCAAGCCATACCATACACCCGAAAAAATGCATAATTTGAATCGGCCCAGGACTCAGGCAACAACAAACTGCATAGGCATCCTGTTAAATGGGGACTAGAGATGTAGACTTGCTCATAGCAAGTTCCCAGATCTTCTCTATCCTGGTGTGCGTGCTTGCCCTCACTAGTTTGTTGATATTTAATCAATTAGTGTGTTGATCAACTGATACCTTGCCAATGCCCTATTGTCGGTGCTCCAAGGCTTTTTGGAACAATGGCAGTCTCAGACCTGTAAGAAAGGCCAAAGCTTGGCTTATGAGGTGTCCCAACCATCAGGCAAATGATGACCTTGTTGCAGTCCTTGACTAATACTATCGCAGAGGTCCCCGTTCGTCCACCGGTCCCTCTATTTGTCTTGTCCTCATCCATTGGCACAACTGCCACAAACGGAAGCGCCACACTCACCCTGCGCCAATCACAACCCAGTCCTTCCAATTCTCAAAGGGCTGCGTGTAAGGTCTAGTGTTGTACTTTCGAGCATCACGCTGTACAATATAAGTCTTATGAGAATTCAGCACAATTTCGGTGCTCTCCAAAAGAACTTTGACAAAAACTCTGAACCAACTTTATTTCGAGAAAAGAATTCTAAAAGTAAGTTTCTTTAAAGTTTAATGAGGGAAAAGTAATAAGATATTTCGACAAGGAAAACAAAGGAAGTATTGGGAGAAACATGATTATATATTGAGAAGACAAAGGTACATAAGGAACAACTAAGAAAAGAAGAAAAAACCAGGAACAAGGAGCCGTGTAGGTGGCTTAGTCATTAGGTTGTTAGATTCGTATGTACTAATAGCATCCGTGATTCATGACACTGCGGGCACCTGCTCAACTTGACTGGACAACCGCGGCAATCCTTTTGGCCTGTTAAAGCCAAGAAAATTGACCCTTATCGTGTGTCACCTAGCGTTAGACCCGGTTCCAACAAGCATGTCACTATTGTGGCTTATTTTTGTGCGTTGTGGGGTTGAGGAACCGGATAGGATTGGTTAGTGAAAGATGTGGTCTGGGAAACGTAGTGGTGGTGGCGAGCGCACAGTCATGAAGGTTGCTGGCTTGGCAGATATTTAACAATCTCCTGAAGCGGACAGTACACGTTAATGAGGGACCGACGAATGGGGCCGGGTACTTAGCTCGCTTACCCCATCTTCGGATCCTCGAACTCTCTGAAGTGGCGCTGTTTGGACCGAGACTGGTCCGGCCCGCGGATGGTACAGGTCTTAAACCCAACTCGATACTCGGGTCCACACCCACACCATCTCGCCACCGCCTCCTGATACTCCCAACCCAGTCATCTACCATGACCTATCATCCCAATCAGACCAGCGAACCGCAATACTATCCAGTCAGACCTACCAATCAATCGTCCTCGTCCCCTTCAAATCGATTTCGGGAGGAACACGAGATGAACAGCACCAGCCGGAACGCACCTCAGCCTCCGGCCACTCGACCCAGGATCCAGACTGCTCATGCCTTTGGTGCAGAAAGTGATGATGAAAGTGAAAGTGACGAGGATGAGGGACAAGGTTTCAATGTTTATAAAGGTGTGCATTCTCGACATTTTCAGACCCTCTTTTTTCCCTCTCTCTTTCCTATTTGATTTCCTACCCTCCTCAGACCTCAGTTGTCACTCACCGACGCGCTCTATGTTATAGATAACCCCGGGTCTAGTCGGAGGTACACGAATGCAACGAATCTTAATACAGAAGTCTATCGAGATGACCCGTTCACGCCACCGGCTCGTGGGCAGCACAATAACTTTCCTTCTTCGCCTTCCACTCTCGTCAACCGACCTTCGCCCTCCGACCCCTCTGAGCTTGCCAATAAAAAACCGGTCCAGATCAACAAAGCTGACATGGTTCACATGCCTGCCCTTGGATCAGATTGGGCCCGAGACGAAGCGCGAGAGGATAAGGATTGGGAAGGCAAACCGGGGGTGATTGAGAAATCGAAATGGGCCAACCGAAAAAAAGCCCTCGCTTCAAAGCAGGGTACGATTGGAAACTCAGTTCAACATTGGTTTTCGGGTAAGACAAAAGCTTGTGGTTGGTTCGGACGAATTCATGGGCTCGCGCTGCTCATCTTTCTTTTGATCGGGTTTGTCTTACCTCCACCATGCTTTAGTGTTTGTGGATTTGCTGGCTCATACGCTCATCTGTATCATCTCTATCTTTTAGGCTCGCCCTTATGCTCTTCTTCCTTTTGCCTCGAGCTCCAACACTAGCTTACAACAATCAAACCTTGTTCGTGGGTGATAACTCGACGGCAAGCTTTCGGCGTGCAGATCCGATTGGGTTCTCATTCGATGCCAAGATTAACCTAGCTTTCGATGGTCGAAACTCTTATGTAGGTCCCAAAGTTCACGATTTGCTCGTCATCGTACAGGACCTCGGTTCTAGCGCAATCGAGGTGGGCCGGGGTACACTTGATGGAGGTTCATTGAAACTCAGTACCAAGGATTATACTCCTTTCTCAGCTACTGTACATTTTACACACAGGTACGCTCCTTGTTTTTGTTACCTTGCTTCTTCGGCTCAACGACGTGTTCTCTTTACACAGTGCCAGCGCAGTCACCGACCCTATCTGGGCGTCCTACTATGCAGCTTGCGCACATATGTGGCCTGGAAACTCCACCCGACCTACACTCAACCTCGCACTTGGTGTATCCTATAGCGTCTCTGGTCTCTCTGGCCAACAGTTCGAAAGCACGACGTTGAACGCGATTGGTTGTCCAGTTGAGCTCTCCGCCAATGCATCTTGAACGAACAAGTGGCCCTCATTCCGATCATCATCAATCCCTCCTCTTTTAATTGTCTTAGCAATCTTTGTGTTTGCGTGTCTTGTCTATGCTTTTGTGATATTGCGATTCGTTTAAGTTTGTACTTTTGTCTCAGATTCTATCCCTCTTGCCCCTTGTTAAGTTTTATTACCTTTTTAATTTGTTTCTATATAACTCATTTTTATATGTGCACCGCAACGGGTAAAGAACCTTTTCTTCTTTTTTCAAGACCTACTATTTCTTTGCACGCAGCGGACGCTTCCTGCTATTGTTAGGTGTTGGTCTTGATCCTCACACACTCATATATTTTCCACCCTGTCCGTATCAAGGTGACTTGTCGACGAGAGCAAACGAAGAACTTTTTTAGTTCTCTGATTGTTCTCATTTTTCACCCAGAGCCAGCACATGAGCCTTCCCTTTATGCAAAGTAACTTCCTTTTCTTTTTGCTCGATGCACCATGTGCTGAAAGGTGTGTACTATATGTCTGCGTATCACTGCACAGTTCACAATTGTACTGATGTTCATGAGCTGACATCATGATGAACATGGATCAGTGACTTGTATTGGATGGACATGAGTAACAAGGGTGGGCTTGAGCCCTTGGGCTACCACCCCCCCCTCAGACACTAAGGCAATAGATTTAAGAGGGATTCTGAGGTGAATTCAAACATGAGACCGTGTGCTCTCCGTTGATGAGTCTCACCTACCTTTATATGGATAGAGTGTTCCATAATTCCTTTTTTTTTTTTTTTTTTTTTTGTTATATCATCTGTTCAAAAGTGAAAATTATTAAATCAATCAGATTTTGAAAAAGGGAAGGGGTTGGGGTCGGGTCGGGTCGAGTCGGGAGGGAAGAGAGAGAGAGGGAAGAGAGAGAGAAAAGAGAGAGAGAGGGAAGAGAGAAAAGGGTTGTCAAAGTTTGGTTTGAAACGTACCATATATATGGTGGTCATAAATAAATAAATAAATAAATTCTGAAGGACATTTTTAGTGTTGTTGTTGTTGTTTTGTTTTGTTTTTTTTTTAAAAAAAGTGAATCAGTTATAAAGAAAACAAAAAGGTGTAGCGGCTGGCTATATGAAAAATCATTCCAATTACCATTATGATATCTCTTTCTATAATAATAATTTAATTTTTTTTCTTTTTTTTAGAAAAATCGAACATATGTATATATATATTTTTATATAAACATGACTTTACTATATTGTTAAATACATGTGTTTTTCACCGTTCTTTATGTGTAATCGATCAATCAATTAAAAAAAAAAGAAAAAAGAAAGAAAAAAAAAGTTTCAAAACTCATCTTGGAATTGTTTTTTTATTTATTTTTTGTTTGGTAATTGATTTTCAAGGAGATTTGTACTGCTACTAATACTACTAATACATGTTAATGAGAAAAAAGATGATGATATGTATTATGCCTTTCACAATGCTTTCCTTGCACCAATGACACAGCTTTGAGTTTTTCTAGAACCCGGCAGGGAGCAGTAGATCATGGGTTCTGAGGATGACCTACTGGCAAGTAAGTACCCGGACTTGAACAGTCACTTCCAACACAGTCATGGGACCAATACATAACTTTTCTCAAGCTTATGACCATCTTTTCTAAAATGGTTCCAAGACTACGGCATGCCAGGCTTTGGACCAATCATGATAAGAAGACAATTAAAACCTGGCTAATGACTTTGTAAAACAAAGCTCAGGTGCTACCCAATCACAGATCGCTGATTCCATACCCCTCAAGCACAACCGTGTGCAAAAGAGCCTTGCGTGGGGTTACACAAACAAAGGTTTGTCCCACCCAATCGATGGTCCCAACCCCATTTGAATATCTTGACTTTGACTTGTTCCTTTTTTGGAAATTGCTTGAACAGATGAAACGCGCCTGTCAAGGTAGTAACTAAAACGCAAGAATTGACCACTTCCATATCGTAGATCGTAGATGAGAAGATTTGGATGGATATCTGGATTTGGTATCACGAGTAGGTGTGATGGGTATGGTTGATAGAGTGAAGTGAAGTGAAGTGAGTACAAGCATACTCAACAAAGCGTGTTTTGTCAACTCCCCTCCCCCCTACATACACACCTGTATGTCTGTTCTACATACGTCACCGCCCCTTTCGACACACCAATTCTCCTTCCTGACCATCCAGTCAGTACCACTGCGATAACATGCCACTGTACTCTACGATTCCTATCAGCCTTCTTGGTATCTCCTCCAACACGCCCAGCGCGGTTCTATTTCCTGTGGCCCTTGGCACTGCTAGCGGCTTCATCACTCGTACTTCCGTCTCGACCTGGTACCCTACCCTAAAGAAGCCAGCCTACGAACCACCGAGATGGTAAGGTCTCTCTCTCTCTCCTCGGTTATTCCAATTCCCATTCCATTTACTCGAGCTTAAACCTATATCTTCATAGGGCGTTTCCGGTCGCTTGGACCTATCTATACGCTTCGATGGGTTACGCATCCCATTTACTGGCTGAAAGCATTCAACGTACATCCATCTTGGAAAAAGCTGAGATGGCATCGACAGCTCTTGAACTTTATTACATTCAACTTGGTCTTAACATGCTTTGGACTCCGCTCTTTTTCGGTTTCAAGAAACCTGGGATGGCCCTAATTGAAATCATTGGATTAAGTTCCACTGTATTTTGGATGACAGTTAAGTTTCAAAATTGAAAAATTATAAATTTATATAGAGTAGAAAGAAAAAAAAGAATAAAAAAATGAGAATGCTTATCAACCATTTCTACTTTCACGTTTGAAATATGTTTTTGTTGTAATATATATATATATATATATAGAATATCTCTCGAAAAGTAAACATGAAAGCCTTTTACCTCTTCCTTCCTTACGTAAGTTAAACCCATCTATCTAAATGTTTATGTTCATCAAAAAAATTCACATGATTAAAATGTACATGCTCAACTTTCTTTTTTTTTTTTTTCTCAAAAACAGTGCGCTTGGTTGTCATATGCGACTTACCTTAACGCAGGTATCTGGTACCTCAACGGTGGCAAGCAAAAGTTATCAAAGCTTTTCAAAAAGTCAGTCCAACCTAAGCAAGATTGATAAATCCTCAAGTTTTGTCCCTCTCGTGAAACCCACCGCATTGGCAAAAAAAAATCAAAAAAAATTGCTTGGATTAGTTACTTCTCATTGTACTGAAAAAACAAAACAAAACAATAAACAACTCATCCGCGCCTTGCTCAATATTCTTGTTTGCTCAGTTTATGTAAATTGTATATCCAAACACGTCTTAACTCTTGTCCTACGCGGTCTATTTACGATTGTCCGACTTGGTGATACATTAAAGATTTAATGAAATCAAATTATAAACTGTGGAATCTAACTTGTATAAAGCATCTATTGCGCTTTCCTCTGATTTAAGATCACAACATCTTAGCACATGAATCAGTCCTGGTTTTAACAAGGGATTATTTTAAAAGTTGGTTGACAAGCTGCATGGCTCCTTCCTTGCTAGGGTTCACACTCAGGAGGAGATTTTGAGAAAAGATGTTGCAGTACAATTGAAGGGAAGGCTAGATGGGTCCATCATAGTTTGGCAGATAAGCTGAATGTTTTAGTCTGATAGCAAGTGGAATTGTGAGAGACCATCTCTAACCTACGATCGATTTGGTGACGCTATACACTGTGTGCATATCACCACCACTACCACCACCCTACACAACCAAGTTTACATAAGATTTTAAATATATACATCCATATATAAAAGGTATCTCAATAATCTCATCAGTTTAGGATACCCACACATTATGTCAATGGTGGTTGATATGAATTATATGATGAGTGTAAATTTATATATATATTCAATTAACTACTGCTTCCCATTTTGCTTGTACTGTAGTTTAGACAACAATAACACATACATACTTCCTATCAAATGAAGACCAAAGAGACCACCCGCTGTCATTAACATTTACTCATATCTTTTATACTACCAATTTGATACTTCCCTCAGCAACTACAATCAAATTTTAAGTCAATATCAATAACTAAGATTATTTATTTATTTATTTTTTTCTTCAAGACAAAAAATAAAATAAAATAAAATCATACTCTTTCCGCATAACAAAATGTAAATCTAACCGAGTAAAAAAAAAAACCCCTCTCAAAACAAATTAAATAATATTGATCTCGAAAGCAAAACCTCCCCAAAAAAAGAAGGAAGAATTGCCACACCCCAAACTCTTAGACACATTTTCCTTTTTTGGTCACTTTGTAACACTCAATTGATTTTAAGTCATCTCTTTAATTCTTATTTCCTCATGTTACTACTTGGAATTTTCTTCACACAAGTTTATTTCGGTTGTCTAATACAAACTACGCTACCTTTCTTTGATCACAAAGAACATAGTTTGTATATTATTAACTGACTGCATCGAAGGTGATCCTATTGACAGATAATCACTCTTTTGAAGCTTTCTAAATTTCGTGATAGAGTGAATAGCCTGAGAAACTCAATCAAAGAACAGTTGAAGAAATTAGGCAAAAAAAAAGCCTTATTTAACACAAAACACGAATTAATGATAAATCAATAAGAAGCATACCGAAAAAAAAGACGTACATCATATTACATAAAACTTTCATTACCCTTTAAAACCAACTAATTCATCGCTCGTGAGATCTCACATTCCTTTCCCCATAAGTATCATCATCAGGACTATACCTTGAATTATAAGTAGATAAATGTCGATCTTCATTATATCGACGTGCTACTTTATACCTTGATTCATGTCCTACTTCAATATCATCATGATGATGCATTTTCTCTTTACGTTTGACTGGTATAGGTTCTTCATTTACTTCCTCTTCTTCCTCATCTTCTTCTTGATCTCTAAAACGTGAATTATTTCTTCTCCATCTTCTTTCCTCTTCAACATCTTCACTATCATCTCTATCATCATATCTACGTCTATTATGATCTGTCTCATATCGATCATATCGATCATAACGATCATACCGACTTCGTTCTGGTTCCCGTCTACGAAAAAAAAGTGGAAAAAACAAACCGTCAGTGTTGCGTATCGTCGTGTGTATGAGACCCACACTGATTCATATACCTGATCTGAAGATCTCTGTCATCGTACTTTCGGGACTCGTCAGCTTCTCGATCCTTACGAGAATGATATGCTTCCGAATCCTCGACCGTATGCGAATTTCGATCGTAGTGCTCATATCCGCGAGATCGAGAAGAGTAAGAAGCAGGTCTAGATCGATGTGGAGAAGTAGGTAAGTAATGTCGACGAGAGTTAGGTTCTTCAATTAGATGAGTCTGTAGTGGTTCCATAGGTGGGTACAGATCTGGTACGTTAGGTTTCCTCCTCAAGTCTCTTTCACCATTACTGAGCGACTTGGATCCGAAGTTATGGGGTGATAGAGTCGGCGGTAGGATGTTGGAAGATACTACAGGTGGGCTCTCGAGTTGTGAGACGGTAGGTAATCGAGATAAGCTTTCCCGAACTGGATGAGATGCTGATTGATGAGTGAGCGGCGTGTTGGGCGCGTCAGACAGATCCAAGGATGTCCTTTCAGTAGTCTTTCCGAACGTGTTATCAGTCAAAGTCGAAAGCACATCAATCTCATCCATGTCATGATCTAGTGAGTTGTAAGCCGGTGCGTAGCAATTATTGATGACGCTTAAATCATTTCCACCATCAAAAACGCCACGGTCTAGCCGACTGCGAGGTTCGGTGGCTTGCTGATGCTTTCGACAGGTCACAATACACTTCACAATGATGCTCACTACTTCAATCTCTTTCTTCATGAGAAGGTCCAACGTCTCCTCAGATAGAGGGTCGGAAATCGCAGGCGATGGAAGATAGTCAGAGCCAGATGAATGGAGATATTTTGTGAACTGATCAGCTTCAGGGTTGAGAGAGTTCGAGTTAACGTGGTGTTCTTCGCCAGAGATGAGTAAATAGGCTTCATCCGGGCACTCCAATCCAAACTTCAACGCAGGCCATAAGTGTGAAAAACTATTACTAAAAGCGTTAGCCGGTAGCTTTTTCAAGTAATCGGAGCATATGAGCCAGCAACTATAAAGTAGAGTGGCTGGGCCGTGATAGATAGTCTGTCCTTCTAGGTCGGATTGATCTGCTTGACCGTCGGACTGGGAACGCGAGCGTTTCGTTTCTGGCACCGATGCCTCGACAATCAATTGAATGGCGCCCAAAGCTTTCCTGATTAGTAACTTGAGGAACGGCCCAGATGATAGGTGAATGAGGTCAAAGGTGTAGAGAAGTTTGCTGAAAAGCCATATTTTGATTTGAGCGATCTGGTTATCGATCGATGGTACTTCTCCAAAGAACAGTTCAGGCCCCATGATTACCGTCGGATGCTCCAGCAAGAAGAGCGCAAGGGTGTAGACGAAGGTCTTGAATTCAAGCATCGATGTACGTGTTTGCTGACGCCTCGAAGCTAGGGAGCCCTGTTGGTCAACTTCACCGGCGATCGGTTTACCTAGATGTGGTACCAGAGGAAGACAACGGGTGAAAAGGTCTAGTACAATCGGCGACGATTCGCCCACTTTGATAGCCACTCTGATCGTGCTGTTGAGCACGATGATCAAGTTGTTCTGATCGATTTCAATCTTCGGGTTGGCGTGGGACTCATTGGGTAGGTAGTTTAAGTATGCAAGTACAGAGCTTGTCTCGTCCGGGCTCGGACTCCAACTCAACGAACGAAGTAGTGAAATCAAGTCTGTCCTAAACTTATGCTCGTACGCCCAATCCAATGCAAAGTCATGAGATTGGTTAGGTTTTTGTGCCCTCTCCCTCCGAATCGAGTCGACCAAGATCAGGTTGATAAGCACTGCTTTTTCGCTCAAAACTTGCACGAATTCGGAAGACAGTTTGACGTTTCTGAATTTAGTCTCCAGATACACCAAGCGGCAAATCGACCCAAGCAAGGCTGAGTGTATCACAAGTCGCTTCAGGTTAAAGAGCTGATGTTTCTTCTTTAGCGCTTCAAGTCGCCGCCATGTGATTTCAATTAGATCGATGATGACATTGTTGAAAGAACCACGAAAACCATTGGACGATGAATTCAGCTGGTGCGTTCCGTTAAACTGGCCACACAGTAGCCGACCAAAGACGTTGGTGGTGTTACCGGCTCCGGCACCGAGGTTTGAAAGAGCGCTCAAAACGTTGATGCGCACTTCGACTTCCCACAGATCAGCAAATTGAATCGCTGTCGGCGCCGGGAACAGGCTGATGGGCTCTTCAATTGACAAGAGGATATTAGCTCGTTTCCGTAGCCTTCCGCTATTCTCAAGCGGCTTAGCGAACGTCGCTAGATGATTCATCAACGCTTGCCCCACCAGCTTCGCATTCGGAGACAGAATGATGTCAGCTTCAGAGAGCACGACGGCCAAGTACCAGTCAAAAACGTTGCGCGGTTCGTTTTGACCGATCGGCTTGCGCTGAATGACTTGATTCAAGTGAATAAGCCTACTCGAGAGCTCTTCACAGCTGACGAGGCGGTTCAAGAGTCGTTTGAGAAGCAAGTTGCCTGATAAAACCTCCAACTTCTTCATCCCGGGCTTCGTCTCACCATTTACATTCGATTCTACCGACTCACTGTCATTGCGGGCGTGGTCGGAGTGGTCAACGGATGCCGGGTCGCTCAAGACAACCGCCAGCAGAGCACCAAGCGAAGTGTAGCCGGTGATCAATCTTGCAATGGCGGATAAGCATACCCGTGGATCACAGCCTGCTTGGTGGGGGCTGATCGAATCCCAATTACGTGTCGACATCGTCATCATCATGGCATAAGTTTTCTTCTGTTCTGTAGCGCCATTGGCAGTAGGGGAAGTAGGTAGAAAGTTATTGAGAGTGGTTGTCCAGCGTGTCAAAGCTCCGTTTGGCTTCGTGAAATACTGAACCAGGTAAGGCAATCCAGTTTCTGGGTTCGTGAACAAGTTAGTAAAGAACTGAACAACACATTCCACCAACATCGCCTTCCCTCTCTTTTCCCACGCAGCATCTGCAGGTGATTTAAACTGTAAATCGAGAAGCATCAATAAGTTGTCCAAAAAGTTTTCAGCTTTGAGGTAATTAAGTAATGCCTTGTAAGTTGTCGAGTTAGAATGAACTTGAGGCTTTACGGTCGAAGATTTTTCGCAGGAGGTCAGATGGTTTAGTGCGCTGGAAAAAGGAACGAAGGAGCTCTGAGACATATAACCTAATAAACGTTGAAACAAGTTGATAAACTTTATAAATTCGAATTCTGTGAGTGTAGATGTCTGATCTACTCCGTTGGTCCGATCTTCAACATCTTCGATGGCTGTGCCGTCAAGATCGTCATCTAAAGCTACTGGAACTGGCTCTGAGATTGCATTGGGACGCTTAATAAATTTAGACAATTCAAGTATGGTCAAAAATGTCTTAAAGCGAACAAGCAAATGTTCATGTTCAGAAAGCCACTTGAAAGTGTCCGTGAGTGTAAACTTTCCCATAACGTGTGAATACAGTGGGGTAGCTTCTTCAGAGCAGATCGTTAAAAAGTTCACGGCAGGCTCCCGAGCGCTGTCCAAATCAGAAGAGGTTGTCTTCAAAATGGTGATTGAGTGTCCGACCAACGTTGAAGCCTGAAAAAGAGAACCACTTGATAAGACGAACAGATCCAGTGGCTAAAAAATGCCTAAAACAATCAAGTAAAACAAGACATACGGACAACATGGGGAGACTTGACGGTGAGATCCTAGCAAGTTGAACGGCGATACCCAACGCATATGATATGTCACTTTCAAAGTTCTGAGAGGATAAGTGAGATGGAACAACAGGCGTCATTTATTGCTAAGTGAGACGACAGTATCTTATATAACATTAATTAATCAAAATGTATATATGAACGTATAATGGTAGCTCAAAACATAAAGATACGCTTTTTTTGGTGATTCTAAATAAAAGAGAGCTATTCGCGTGACGGACGGCTTACATCGCGTGATATGATTTGATCGCATAAAACCAAAAGGCCCTCGACAAATCGTTGAATGGAATTTGACGTATGTGAACTTGATTGATTATCGTGATCGAAACATGATCGTGCCAATTCGACAATCTCATTCTTAAATTCCGTCAAATTTTGAGAATCAGTTGACGAAACCACGGTTAAATCGCCTACTGCTAATAAATCTTGTGCAGAAAATGACGAGGGAACGGGTATAGGGTTAAAAAGTCTATCAACACATGAATCTAAAAACGCGTTCTGATCTTGATCTGTCATATTTTGTTTAGGTGTAGAAGGTGAGCCAATGCGAATGAACTCCTTTGCCAAAAGAAATTCAATGTCATAAGTCGGATCAACGTCCTTCGTGTTACCGATGTTGATTTGTTCAAGTGGATTCGGATGAATCTTCATCTTCGAATCAGTTTCAGGTTCGACAGAATGGAATTTGTTGACAGAGACCGGAGGTTCGACGATGGATGCCCCGTGTTTGAGGGTGGGGACCGGCGGGTCAATGCTGCTAAGGTCCGGGGCCTCGATACTAAGGACCGGCGGCTCTATGATGGAGGACACGGGTTCGGTGGGATGGGGATGACCATAGATAGCCAATGTAACGGAATCAAATTGACCTCGAAGGATCATCACGTGCGCCAACGTGTCTTGATCCATTTTTAGATCCCATTTCGATGGTTTGGCACCCTCTGCAACGTGAACATCTACATCAAACGATCGCGATTTGGTAGAATTTGAAGGGGATACCACGTAATGAACGGTAAGTTGTAATCCAAAAACATCCGGACTTGTTTCACCATATCTTTCGTCACCTTCGATGTGAGGAAAGGCTCGATTCTTGTTAGGAATAACTTGAAATGAGGTAGGATGAATAGAAGGCTTGAATCTGATGATGGCGGAAGAGCTATTGTGATCTTCACTAGATGAGTTTGAAGTGTTTTGACCGTCTTCCCTAGCCCGATTGGCGGGGGTACGAGGCGAGCGGGCATACAAGGTACCAAAGAATAACAATTCATCTGAGCTTGGACCGGCATGAGCCATGACAACTCGGTCTTGACTGAAGCGAGGGCTGTGAGGAGAAATGGTCTAGTTAGCAAGGGCTACAACTGGCGAATGAGTAAGTATTTGAAGAAGCTGGCGGAGAAAATAGTGTTGGATGATGTCGTAGGTAGAGTGCAGTTGGCAGTATTGAACAAAAGGAATAAGCCAAAACCAGTTTTGGAAAGTCACGCTTAAATACGAGCACGCACGTTACAAGCAATCTCTGTTTAGAAGCATGCGCTTTGTTACTTATGTACTTAGGGTTGGCCCCGTGGTCGTGTGTAGTATCGGGATCGACAGCTTGAGTTTATTTTCGATTGACTCATGCTCGACCAAGACTGATAGCATATATCCAACTACTGCAGTCATTGGGAGATGTCTGATGATGACGATGGCCTCCAATACGACCAGACTGACGTACTCATCATTGGCGCTGGTGCAAGTGTATGTACGATTGATGAAGACCCCATCACTCATTCTAAACTCAAGCTGACCACCTTCGCCGTTCTCCACAGGGTCTTGCCGCCCTGCGTCAACTGAGTTCGACCACGTCCTTCAAGCTCCGTTGCTTTGATTCTCGCACAGGTGTGGGAGGGTTATGGTCTGTCCGAGATTCTCTGTTTTCCAATCGCCGACTGCGAACCTTTTTTTACCGTTAAATCATGGTTTATTTAATCCTATAGGAACTACGAACCTGAACCAGGTCCATGTAACATTACCTTCGACTCCCATGGTCATCCTCACATATCAAATCCCCCTCGCTCCATCACCCCGATCTACGCTGGATTACGCACCAATGTAGCCACAGATCTCATGGCTTTCCATCAACTACCTTTTCAAACCGGTCTGACCTCTTTCCCATCACATTCACACGTCCTTGAATACCTCCAACGCGCAGCATCTGGACTAGAGAGCTATCTTCAATTAGGTACCGAAGTAAGAAGGGTCCGATATCGACCGGATGATCATCCTACAGATCGGCGATGGGTAGTGGAAATTGAGGAACTGAAATTAAGCCTAACAAGACTAGTTTACTGTGATTTTGTCATTGCCGCTAACGGGTCCGCGGTTCTCGACTCTCTCTTTTTTAAAATAAAAATAAAAAATAAACTCCCCTTCTCTTCAGCTTTGAGTCTTTCACCCAATTTACTTTTTTTTTTCTATTAGACATAATTCACAGGCTTATATTCCTTCTATCCCTGGACTTTCTACTTGGCCAAATCCTCTTCTTCATACACTCTTTTATCGTAACCCAATATACCACTCAAAAGTAAGCTAGATCGAACTTTAACCATCGAAACTAAACACGAGTTAATAAAGTTTGTCATATCAACTAGACGATCGCTGTAGTCGGTCTAGGACCTTCAGGTTACGATCTCCTTCGTGAACTCGCTTGTTTGCCTTTAGAGATACGACCTAAGCTATACGCGCTCTCCGCTCATCCACCTAAATTAGGTTGGGATCTGACTGACCCATCCGCTCCTGAATGGACACGTCACATCATAACACGTCCATCTCTCGCATCTGTTTCAGAGCTCATATTAACACTCTCTGACAATTCAACGATTAATGATGTCGACTTACTATTTTTTGCAACCGGTTACTCCTACGATTTTCCTTTCACTCACTCGTCTGATTTACCCTGGTCTGAAACTCCACTTACATCTTCAGGTCGACGCGTACATCATTTAGATCAATTTCAAACTTTTTATTTCCCTGATCCTTCTTTTGCTCATTTAGCTCTTAATACTTCAGTTGTACCTTTCCCACTCGTTCGCTTTTTCTTTCTGATTTCTCTCACTTCTTTTTTTATTTCAACATTGCTGAGAATCGCTTTTTTTTAAATGCATTTATAGGCTGAACATCAAGCTAGAGCTATTGCTGCTCTTTGGTCCGGTAGAGTTAAAGTTGATTTAAGGCCATTCGAAGATGAAATTACGGAGTCAAATTCGGTCCATGTCCTCATCCCTGTACGTTTTTTTAGATACTCTTTTCATATTTTCTTTGATTTAAGGTTACTGAAAAGTGTAAGGGAAAAAAAAAACAGCCAAAAGAATACGAACGTGAGAATGAACTTTTAGAATTTATTGGTGAAGGTAAGAATGGAAAAGGATGGGAATTTGTACCTGAAAGTAAAATACGTGATAGATTAGAATGTGATAAAAGAAGGAAAGATGAACTTGGTTATTGATGATCTCTGATATGTAAATAAATGAATATCATATCAGATGTGTATTATTGTGTCTGCACTTGTTTTTTTTCTTGTATAATCTTGATATACTGTGTGTGTGTCTTAAACTTTTTGTATCCAACTGAACACAAAAAAGCATTAGACTTTTTTTTTTTGTTTGGTAATCCAATATTGGTCCTGTGAGGGTCTTGCTTCTATCTGGCAAGAAACCTTACTGATGAGGATGAAAGATGTGATAGGCACAGATGCTAAAGGCGTGTTGCTGAGTGATTATATAGTCCAAATGCCTAGGGGACCTTCCTGAAGGCCAGAATGGGTACCGAGACTACCTAGTGAAATGACTAAATGTCCATGGACTTTGTAGTGCTTCACACAGATCTTTTATATCCTTTGCTATCTAGAATCAAACACATTCAACTTTTTATTCTCTACCACACTGTACTTTGATCTTGAGGAGCCGTTCGAGTAAGAGTAAGATGGTTAGGTTAACAAGATATTAAAGGTACACAAATTGGATTAAACCTTAGTTAATTAAATCAAATGATGATGAAGACCAAAAAAGTTTTTTTTTTTTTTTGGATGATGATGATGGAAAACATTTCAGCTAGAGAATAGAAAAATAATGAACAAGGCTAACAGTAATTTACGAGCTCCGGATCTGGTCGTAGTGTAGATTTTTTTTTTTTTTTTAGTGGTTTTGTATTACATAACACACCATGTGAGAGACCAGTTTACAACTTAGTTTAGCTACTTATTCCAAACTAACAATTTGTCGAGATAGGGAGGTTTGGAACAAATGAAATAAAATCCATGTAAATCAAAGTACAGAGTCATAGAGGATTTTGGCAAGAGACTAAGCACCAATTCAATCAACAGAAAACAAAGGAGAGAACAGGAGGACAGATCAAATTTCCAGCCGAGTCATATCGCGATCCACAAAACTAATGTGTTATATGACTTATCAACGTCTAACATATCAATATCAATCTTCGTCCGGCCAAATTCGAGCACAAATGATCAAATCTGCCCGTGTCCACTATAAATTGAGCTGAATTTAGAGCTTGGACGTAATAATAAATGTTGTAGATTGGAAGGAGAAGAATCAGGAAATAGGGGTCTTGTTATTGGGGCGTAAAGACTGAAGGAGTGACGTCATTTTGAAGCCAAGTTGGCATTTTTATGAATTTTTAGTGATTGAGGCATTAATTAAAGGGAAAGATACTGATGAAAGTAGCCTAAAAATTTAGTGTAGATCAGATAAAGAGGTGTTCTTCATGGTTTGAGGTTTTAGTGTGTCTTTGTAGCTTGTGTGCATGTTAATTTGTATGGTCATATTGGGAATAGGTGGATTTTTGTGGTTTCTTTTCATTTGGAGATGTGCTGTGTAGGTAAATTAACTTGTAAAGAGGGATGGACACTGGTTTTTTCTTTTTTAAATTTTTTGGTTCTCAGGCTTTTGGTTAAGCCTAGTTGTGTGTTTTAGTTGTAGGAAGATTGTGTGTAAGAAGAAAGGGGGGGGGTTTGAGTTGTTCTGTATCTAAGTCCTTGATTGTTGTTAGTGAACACCTCATACAAGTTAAAGACTTATTAATAGACTCATAATTAGTGACAGAAAACAGGAGAGAACTGTGTTCAGTTCAATCCAAGTGTTATACCTAACACTCTCGAGATCCTCACCTTGACCACTTACAGAAAAGAGCAATTGACAAGGAAAAGAGAAAAGAGGATCTTGGGGAGGTTGGTTTCTGTCAGGTGAGAAATGTTTGTTGAGATTAGGTTTGAATGAATGAGATTTGGATGAATAGGGTTTGAATGAAACATATGCAGTGAAACTTAGATTTGTATGATAACGCATACAGGCATGAGAGTGTTCTGGGAAAAAGATTAAAATAAAAATAAATAGACATCATATCTATATTTCAACAATTAGTTCCCTTCTCAGTGTTTAGAGATTGTAGTGCTTGTGGAAATTTAAGAACAGTGTCATTGTTTGTGTTGTGTAGTCTTATAAGTGTCTGTTGACCTCATTTTTTGAAAATCTGGTATCACAAGTAGATTCTTTGAGTGATTTAGATCCCCACTCCTTAAAGACTCTTGTAGAGGTTATTTGTGTCCTTTGTTTCATGGTTTTAATCACCACTTCATTACTTAGCCAGGGTAAGACCTGTATAACATCTGTTGAAGCATAATTCTGCCCTTTTAGAGCAGCATTCCTCCTTTTGCTTTGTTGTTGAATCAAAGCTATCCTGCTCAAGCTCTGCACACCTTGGGAGTTCCACACTGGGTATGATAGTCTTGTGCTTGATAGTCAAAAGTACTAATGCTTGCCATGCTGCATTGTATCACTGCCAATATATTTTCATCGCATGGAAGCTTGCTATGTAACATAGCATGTCTTCATGTGATACTATGGACCATTTTTCAAGGTCCCTACCTTGGAAAATAGACCTATTGCATCGCATCTTGGCCTGCTATGTGACATAGCATGCCTCTATGCGATGCAATTTTCTTGGCGGTGTATGGGACTAGAAAGGTGACTGGGTTCACCCAAGGCTCTTGAAGAAGCAGTGCATCATATGTATCTAAGGTAAGGATATGGTGAATAACTTCAAGTTCCTTATGACAATTTAGCTGTAGAATAAAAAAAATGTGAGGAGAGGTACAAGAAGAAGATGATTCACACAAATGGGTGGGGATTGCAGACTCTAGAAAGGGCAGGTTCAGTGGTAGTGCTGGTGTTGGAAGAGACCCAGCAGGATGACTCATGAACATGTAGGAGGGATTCAATGCTGTGTGTAATGAAGACAGAGTGGGCATACTTAAGTTTTGATCCATTGACCTCTGCCATCCCTAGGTCACAATTTTTCTGGACACAACACCCACAAGTTGTGGTGTTGCCTTCCATAGTGCATTCCCTTGTGTCATGGGCCTCACCACATTTTTCACACAGTGGTTTACTCCAACATCATGCCACAGTGTGCCCAAGCTCATGGCATTGGAAGCACTGCATGGGTGCCCTGTCATAGTGTGAGCCTCATAGGTATAGACCCTCAAGACATACTCCACCTTGCTCAATTCAATGTGGTAAAGATTTGTCTAGAAAACTCACTATCACCAAGCTGTTAGAGCACTTGGTGAAGGCCAGGTCTATCAGCCACCTGGCCAAATGAAGTGCATGTGGGGTGATACTTGGATTTTACACCAGAAGTCATGATAAGAAGTTGGGTGTCCTAGGTTTGATGTTCACCAGTACTGAGTGGATCACCACTGAATATTGAGCAGCCTGTGTCACCAACTGTGGGTCTGCAATAATGGTCCAGCAGTGTTTGTTCTCCATGAGCCACCTTGCCATGGCCCATGTTGATGCATATAGCTTGAAATCCCTGGATGGTCTGAGGACTGCCACACCAATGACCCTCACCTCCTGGCCATCCAACTTGGTATCAATAGTTTTGAGGGCCATGTTGATATTCTGGACAATTTGAGTAGCTGATTGTCCTTCAAATGGTGTCTGATTGGGTACCCATCAGATCACCAGGGCACTTGCTGTCAGCCCTGAGGACTGCTGAGCAGTCCCACAAGCTGTCACAAAATAATAACCCAGTATAAACATGAGGGTAACACCATAAACAAGTGCACACACATACAATACAGGACATAACAATCACAACTCAAACTCAGTATCAAGAGTCACATGTACAATAATAACAATACAGGAGATGAAACAGATATCATGCATAAGCATAAACCCCTTTGTTCAAAACAATGTTTCAAACAAACTCTTTTAGAGAGGGAAAGAGCTGAGGCCAGACTATATAAAGCCCCTCCTCAGCTCCTGAGCTCAGCCCCTTTCCCTTAACCTTTACCACCAACACCTAAACTGAATAACAGCACAACATTGAGGATTATCCTAAGGAAATCTGCTCAACAGTGCACTATTCAATAGGTGAAAGAAAATAAAGGTTCTCTAATAAATATAAAAGGTCAGATAGGCTATCTATCCTAGCATTCCTCAGGGTTTGCCCTTGGGTGTCTGGAGACTCCCCAAGGTAAAATAATAGGATATACTATCCAGGGCAAGCACAAAGCATTAGTCCAAGAAAACTATTTCTTGTCCCTGTTTCAAGGATAGGAGTCATCCTACTTCCTCTGAGGGCCTCTGGTAACCTCAGCAGTCTCCCAATCAAGAGCAACTCTAACAACCAGCTCAGGCTAAGAAGGTTGGTTGGCTCTTGAACAAATCCTCTCATTAGAGGTCAACTAACTGCAGTCTACACTTGGTGGTGTCACCAGTGTAGATTTCCAGTTCTTTGTTAAATTGAAGGCTCTATTTAGCCTTTGTCCTATCATTTTAGCCAGGAGCTCAGCCTCACAGTAGCTCAGCCCTGACACTTGCCTTAAATTCATTGATGGTTTGCATCAGGGGGGAGGGGGCACATTGTGGCAATGGTGTCGCAGCTATTGGTGCCTGCTTGGTGACATTAGCCCAGGTTGTGGGTCTCACCGGGAGTGAATGGGGCTTGGCTGCCAATTCCGCGAGCTTGGCCTCCAAGCAGTCGACACTTAGGTGCGCCTGATGTGAATCTTTCAGGGCAGTAGTCACCTTTTGGAGGAGGGCAGTAATGAGTTTGATGACCACTGGTGATAGGACCACATTACCATCCACACCTGTGTGCTTCATGGCCTCAAGCCACATGTCCATAAGATTGTCTTCCATCATGGACAGGTGGGAATCTTCAGCTTCCGCCACTTTGTCCACCCAGCTTTTATGACCAAGATGCGCATCCAACATGTCCAACACATCCGCCAAGTCCATCGGTTGACCCACTTGGTAAGCATGGTCTCTTTGTGGGTCTAGTAGGACAGGAGGGGGCATTGGTATGAGGATTATGAGAAAGGATAGTTGAAAGGAAGCGAAAGAGGAGGGGAGGCAGGAGGGGGTGGTCATGTCTGCGCAAAAGGTGGTGGTGATGGTAAGTCAGAAATACCCGTACATTAGGTACTGTAGATGTGAGAAATGTTGTCACTGGCTCTTCACTGATGGTCCGCGCGCGGCCAGCCAATCTCAGTGAAGAGCCGGTGACAACATTTTTCGAAACTACAGTAATAAAACAAGATTTCTAGAAAGAAGAAGAAGAAAAAAAAAAAGAATAGACCAGAATACACTATAGAGAGAGAAAGAGGTATTCAAGCTAACAGGATTTGCTCTTAAAAAATGTTATGAATAATTCATTCTAATTTTCATTTCATGTCTCTTTGCCTGTGAAAGTGGTAACAGACTTACTGTGTTTGGTCCCTCGAACAACATTTTTTTTTACATGTCCTGACGTGTATATAAATACTCAAGCTTGTGTGCCATGCTTGTTATTTATTTATTTATTTATTTTTTTCCCCCTTCCCATCTCATCACTACCTTTTATTTGTCTCGTCTTTTCTCGTACCTCTGCCACCGAGAAAGTACTGTCTTCTCTGCCTCTCTCTCTCTCTCTCTCTCTCTCTCTCGAACCACGTGCTATTTAGCACTGACTCTATACGTCAACAGCCTTCGAGCAGCTCGAACGCTTTAGTTTTCAGGATCTATTTAACTTTCTGTAAAGAAGTGTTCATCCATGAAACAGCCGCATCCTCTTTATAATTAATTGATTGAAAACAAAAAATCAAGCTCTGGTAATAAACTCAACAAAGTCTCTGACACACATCTCACCCAGTATAAATTCACACTTATGGAATTATATACTACATCCATTATGGTTCCACAACCTGATCAAATCAAAAGTCTGAACAACCTAACCTAGGTTGTACTGTAGCTCATCAAGACCAAAAACAGGAACATCTTTGCAACAAAGAGAAGAGAAGGTAGAAAAATAAAGGTAGCGAATTATTGTTCAACATAATGATAACGAAAATGAGGGGAAAAAAAAATAACATTACAGTATATAAACACAATAACACACTCACACACACACACACACACACACACACACACACACACAAAAAAAAAAAAAAAAAAC
>MU167229.1:6172-33195 GCA_015951145.1 Cronartium quercuum f. sp. fusiforme G11
CTTGTCCAACCCGTCAACATACTACCAGATGTTGGATTCAGACAGTTTGGCAAGGTTTGATGATTGATGATGATGATCATCTTGACCTGATAGGAATGGTCATCAGAGCTGGCCAAACTGTGCTCGAGTTAGAAGAAAAGGAATTGAGTGGAGTTGATGACAAGGATTAAGAAGAGTCAAGTGCACGAAGGAGGGTGTTCGTCAAGAGATGGTCAAAGATGGCTTGAATTCAGGTCATGCTTAAAAAGCTCAGAAGGGTTCCAAACCACAAAATTATCTGATCTGGTTTTGTAAACAATTAAAAATGTGGTTTGATCCAGTTGCTTTTGCTACCAAACGCATATCAACAAGCGCGGCTTTATGGCCTGCAAACCTCACCTCGTTCTAGAATCTGATTAAAACGAACCCTTGAGCGATGGGGGCTGCCACTGCTCCACGGTTTTTTTTTTTTTTTTTGGCAAATTTTGGTGGCTGACCTCTAAATTTAGAGATAGAAGTGCACCATTGCAGATGCTGTTGACAATCGACCTACGTACATCTGTCCATTTTTTGTTTGTTTATCATCATCAACTTTCTATTCAACTTATCCATCCGCTGGACGGGATGTTAATGGTTACTTTATAAACTCTTTCAACTTTCTTTTACTATAATTTTGAGTAACCAAAATGCTACTTACAATTTTTTTATCAACTCAGAGAAAGTTTTTTACTCGCAACTGTTAATCTCTCGGTATACTCGGTCTATGTACTAGGCGGCAACCGTGTCAACAACTGCAAAGGTATTGTAGTCTCCTCCATCAGGCCGAAAATTCTAAAAGAGGCGCTGACAAAGCGTCTCCAACCTTTGATTCTCATACATACGGGAGTATGTTCATTTACTGATAATCCCAAACGTTTGATGGCATTGGGCGATGCGGTTTTGCTAGGGTTTTGGAACAACCATTTCATGATCGGTCTATCGAACCGACTCTTCAACATCTTATCCCAATTTGGTCAAAAAGCCCGTCAACCGACGTGGCTGTTCAGTTGGTTCACTCCAAACCGATTCAAGATCGGTTCGAAATCATAAAAAATTGCATGTCCCCCCCTTTCCTGCTTCTCCTCCTCCTCCAAAAAGAGGGGGGAGGAAAAATCCCACCTCTCCTTAATATTGGCCTTTTCTCTTTACTTTTTCCCCCATATAATATTAAATCCTCAAAGGTTTTAACCATTCATGAGCACGTTCAAATCCAGCCGCAAGTTGATGATTTACAACTTTCTCTTCTTTTAAAGTTCTAACAACTTTCATAACCTATATTTTTGTTTCAACAAGAAAACAATGTTCGGATGTGAATATGAATAAAGGAACCCTAAAAATGAAGTTATCAAAAATAACTTTGATAAAAGAAAAGAAAAAAAAAAAAAACTTACAGCGTCCCAAAATCTAAAGCCACGTTTAAGTTCGGCTCTAACGTCTCTAACCATAGGAAATCCTTCTTGAGCACCATTCAAGATATCATCTTTTAAATTGTCATCTTCATCATTATTTGTTGATTCAGATCTACTACAAACCATCGCATCAGCATAACCTTTGAATAAGATACCCATCCCTGTATTAGCTTCAGTTTGAAATGGTAGAGATAATGAAACTTCCATTCCATCTTCACGTGATCTTCTTGTATCGTTCCTTAAAACTAATGATAAAACTACTGATTCAAGTAAAAGTCTCAAAGATTTGGTTAAAGATCTCAAAAAGGAATTAAATGTTAATAAATCTCTTGACAATGGTCCTTGCCAAGACATTGTCTACAAGAAAAAATGTTCAAAAAAAAAAAAAAAAAAAAAACAGTCAACATTCAAATTTGCATTTCAAAAACGATGAAACAACATAAGAGGAGGAACTGAACCTTGAAAGATAATGGGACGATAGATAAGACTCTCATAACGAGTAACATATTCCTTTTATCATCATCAGTACCTAAATGAGCCGTACCAGTCCAAGTTCGACCCCCGAACCAACCCGAATGTAAAACACCCATCTTTAACATTTCAATTACAAGTAATAGAGGTTCTTGTAATTTATCATTCACTTTTGATTCTTTTAAGCCTAGATAAAGTGCTTTACCTTGTATTGTGTGTTGATGATTTGATTGTAAATAACCACGTAACTCTAAGAATCTCCATATAGTATTAGCTACTACTTCATCTTTTTTTTCTAATGGTTTATGATTTGTCAAGTTATTTGATCGTGGAGTTCTCGTCCTACCTGCTAAATGAGATTGAGATGTTGCACCGAGGCAGAGAGAAATATCGATCGTAGAGGACTAAATATATAAGATAAGATACAAGTGTAAGTCAAGAAAGATTGAGGTGATAGAGATGAAACACGTCTAAGCAGATTCTTACATTTTGTCGCTTGAGCTCTTCTTCTACTACACCTGCTGGAACATTCCAATTTGAGATCTTTTCGACTAGGGCTAATGTCGCAGCCGAAGAATGAGGGATAGTGTAATTATTGTGTGGATCGAAATAGTAAATTGCAGACTGATCAGGAGATGAAACAACAAAAGAATCAAAGTCAGCACGTGAGAAATCATCAGAAGTATATATATATATATATAGACAGCGAGAAATGACAGACAATTGGTTTCTTTTGCCAAAATGGATGTAAAGTAGAAATCACGAGTGAGAGTGCAACACATCTAGGACTAGTTGGATTCTCAGTTAAACAATCTCTAACAAAGTTCCAATAATCTTCAGTTTCACCACCACACAAAGGTGGTTGTTCTACCCAAAGTCCAGTTGCAAGTACATTAAGTAAAGTAGGACTGATCATAGCTCTACAAAGTTGAAAATAAATTTCATCTGGAAATTTATAAGAGAATACATCATGTAAATCTTGTGGTACGTCACTGATTCCAATCGTAGGTGATAAAGTAGGTGTAGCTATGGGTAATGGCATCACTTTTCCTTCTTCTGCCATGGTTACCAATGAAAATTTAATCATACATTTAGATCTACAAAATTGGTCTAAATAATTGGTTTTAGCTACCATAGGATGATCACCATAAGCCATCACAGCAGCCAAACCATTAGAATATCTACGAATTAAATCTATAGCATGTTTAAAATTATGTTCATGACGTTCAACAAATGGAGGAAAGGTAGGTGATAAATCAAAACCAGATAAGATTGATAAATCTAAAAATTGATCAGAACTTAAACCTAAATCAATTAAAATTTCTTTTTTAGAAGCGAATCTAATTACTGATTTCTCAAAATCGTATGATAAAATTACTTTATCGACTCCATCGAATAAGAATATTTCACTTGAACCAAATAAAGAATGTATATAATGTTTTTTTGGATGTCTTTCTAGATAAACCAATTGAGCCCAAGATAAATAAGGTGCAACTAAATATTCAACTTGTCTAGTTCTAAATAATCTATGAATTTGATTGAATATATCATTAGGTAAAACGCTTGAACTTTGATCGAATAATAGACTTGCTCCATCTAAATCTCCTGATACATATTTTTCCCAACCTTTATCTCTTGTCCTTAATTTTAACATTGGATTATCTAATAAATCTGTAGAATTTGGGTATAGATAAAATGGTCTATCTCTTCTTGTAGGTGGTAAACCTTGAAAGACGAAAACAGGTTTAATTCGATGTTGTTCTAATAATCTTAATTCACGTTCCATATGTTGATAAGTATTAAGAGGTGATCCACCTATGACAGATACGAATGGTTCTTTATACGCTGGATGAGATAGTAAGTTTTTAAACCATTGTTGTGCGTCGATTCCTATTCGAGTATCTTTGAGAGCTGAGAGCGGTGCTTGCTATGTTTTAGAGCACTTTATTATTGATTTGAAATCGATCGATCGAGTTTAGTTTAGTTTGAAATTCAACTTACGTGAATCAAACCTCTCTCATGGAGATAAGCGTCAAAATGACGAATGGGCATTTTAGTTAATTGGGATGGAATGGGTCTTTGTAATGCTTTGGTTGGTCAGATTGATTTGGGTGAGCTTTAAGTGAGGGTTGAAGGGTGTCCTTTACTTATTTAGTTGGTGTTGTAGTTTGTCAGAGGTTGAGTTGGAGTGTGTTTTAGGTGGTGGAATGAAGTTGAGATGACTACAGTAAAGTGCCATACTTAATTAAGTCGTAGTTAAGTCACTCGTCTCATCTCGCAAATATTATTCCATCGATAACTCAGTAAATCAGGCTTTAACTTTAATTTACGCTATTGTCCCAAGTAAGGATATGCTACAAGTTTTAACTATTGCCATGCAAGCTTATCGCATCTTGAAATTAAAATCAAAACACACACTTTCACCAACCTTCAAAAGTGGAGCATCTTGATCTGTACACTGTCTTTCAAGTCCCTTCATATCTCAAATAACGCCCTCCTAGCACTCTCAAAGTTTGGTATAACCTTGCCCGGCAGCCATCGAACCTCCATCGGTTAAGATATACTAGGTAAAGTATTCATCTTAATATTTGTCACTTGAAAAAAAGTAAACAAGAAAAGACATTTTTTTTTACAAAAAAAAAAAAAAAACTCACGTTGGCAGAGATATGTGCACCTGCTCGAGTGCTCAAAAATAAAAAGAGTCCAGCAATATCCTACAATTTTTTTTTTTTTTTTTTTTTGAAAGAAAAGAGTAAACGAATTGAGTAAGAATGAAATCAAAATTATCAGATGAAAATTAAAGCGTTGGTTAACTTGGTCACTTACTTCTGGAGTACCATACCTACCCATAGGATGTGAACTTGCCAATATATTTGCTTTAGTTTTCATACCATATGCTGTCATCTTTGAAGGATAAACTCCCTATAGAAAAAAAAAAACATCAAACAAAAAGTTAGATTAAAGCTTCCACAAGAAAAAAAAGTGAGTCCACGTAGGCAGGCAAGTTTGTTTTTTCCAACTTACCGGACAGATTGCGTTAACGGTTATGAACTTTGGACCGAGAGTAACAGCAAGATTATTAGATAAAGAAATAGCTGCTGCTTTACTAGCGTTATCTATTTTTTTCGATCGAATCAAAAGAGAAAATATTAGTAAATATATATATCTGAATCAAGAGTATGAAAAAATAAGAAGGGGATATAATATTCACAAGACCAAAGACCGTGTCCTTGAGCACCTAAACCAGTTGATTCAGCTGCAGCAGCTAAACCTGCTACTGATGAGATTATGATCACTCTTCCTGGATCTGTAAGGGAAAAAAATGTACAGTCAGGAGTGATCTATGCGGAAATAATGAATTTTCTTGCTTACCTATGTTGGTTGCATCCTTGGCTAAAAGTGGAGTAAGCTCTGAAGTCATATAAAAAATCGATTTAACGTTCATGCCTGGTGAAAAGTTGAAACAATATCACAGTGAAAAATCATTCAGTCTTCTGTTTTTTTAATCATCCTCTTTTGATTGATTAATTTTTTAGAGAAAAACAAGAATGAACTCAACTCAAGACTCGATCCCATCCCTCTTCATAAACAAATGAATAAAAAACGATCAAGATTAGATTAGATCAGCAAAACAAAATCAAATAAAGTAGAAAGCATGACATCAGATTAAACAAGACTATGAAAAAAGAAAAAGAAATCTTTGGATTAACTTGTTTACCTTTTTCAGGGACATCATCAAAAGGAGCACCCCAAGTTACACCAGAATTATTGACTAAAACATGAACTTTTGAAACTCTTGATTTAATTTGATTACAAATTTCTATACAACCTAATTTAGTCGAAACATCTCCTATAACGTATTCTGCTTTACCACCTTTTTTGATCAAATTTAATTGTTCACATACTTTTGATAATGCCTATAATTATATCAATTTTTTTTTTTTTTGAAGATGATTCGATCAAACCAAAATGTATCAGTACATATCCTTAACTTTAGAAAATTTCATAAGCACCTTTTTAAAAAAGAAAAAAAAAATGTCGGGAAAAGAAAAATGACCAACTTTCTCTTTTCTTGATGCTATAATCACATGTCCACCGTTTTCTACCCAAGCATGTGCCATCACTTTTAGTTTTTAGTTTATATTTTCCAAAAAAAAAAAAAAAAAAAAAAAAAAAAAAAAAAAAAAAAAACATCACGAAAAATAAAAAATAAAAAGAAAGTAAAATCAATTTAAAATTTTAATAAAAATCCAACAAACAAAATGATAAAAGTTCCATTTTCTTTTTCTTCTTCCTTTTTTTTTTGAGGGGAGGATCAAATTAACTTAACTTTCTCCTAAACCTGATCCACCACCTGTAATTACAGCCGTACGACCTTTAACACCGAATAAGTTCTTAATATCGAGAGACATTTCTTTTGTCTCTTTTAAAATTCGGTGATCGTGTTCGTTAGAATTCGAGTTTCTTTTCTTTTCTTCTATCGTTCTTGGTTGGAAGTTGAAAATTGAGCTGATGATAATGACGTATCTCGAGACTACTGCAGAGACGGTACTGGACTCACATTTCACAAGCTATGCAGATGAAACAAAGCTACGTGCCATAACCATCACATACAAGCTCTTGACAGACTTGTGACTTTCGCGTGTTAGTGTTTAGTCAGCAGTGCATGCACGTGCACACCCATCGACCACGTTTCGTTCCATGTTCGAATGACCTTTGTCTCAACTCGGTTGGCTTTGCTTTGCCTCACACCAATGGCACGCTCAACCACTGCACGCGATATCGACTCGCTTCCTTATCATGCCTTGCAAGCTGAAGCAGCAGTAAGTACTCATGTTCTTGGATGATCCCTGCTGACCTGATCCAATTCAACGAAATCACATCGGACGCTCACCATTCGTTTTATGTGCCACGATCGCATCCAGAAATACTCCATTCGGCGTAATCTAGGATCAGCAAAGCTTAAAATCGCGATCAAAAGGGTTCAGGAAACAGGCGGTAACACCAAGGACCTTCCTCGCGAATGGCTCATGGCTACGGCAGCTGAATCAACTGAGCCCTCGTCGTCTGCGGCATCAGTCTCGAATGCGAACTCAAGGAGCCGGAAGATCGTTCCACGGCCCAAGGCCTCGACTACCTTTCCACCACGTCAGGCTCGCGAACGAACTGATCGGGTGGTACCCTCGAGGATTCCTTCAAAGACGCTCAAGAAGGAAGAAGCCAGAAATGGAGCTGTGACCCCAAAAAATGAAGCCGACCCGATCGTTAAAGCTCCTCGCGATCCACCTAGCTCCTTTGAGAAAATTAGCCCTGTGCCCTCCGTTCCAAAACCAAGTTCGATCATCCTCTTATCGATCTCTTACTGGACTTGAAGTAGGAGCTTGCAAGCTGATCAATTCTGTAACCGAACCAAAGTTAGTGCAGGTCCCTCGACGCAAGAAGATGCCATTCTCAAACCTTCCCCCCCCTCCCTGGAAACAGTCCCGAAGCCCATCGAACGGAGAGAAGTCCATAACGAGCTCGAGAAGGCTATCCATCTGAAGGCGCAAGAGATGGGTATCTCGGGAGGTGTGCCTCCGGAGACCTCCCAATTCTTAAACGAGATCATCTGCGAAGTTCTCGGAGGGCTTCTCTCGGGCACTGATGCAAGAGCGGCGGTCCAGAAAGCTTTGAGCCGAAAGTTGATTCCGCAGGCCGAAACCCTTGTCGTATCTCCTGAACTCACAGGCCTCAGACACCTCGATCACCCTGATCAGCCTATTTGTGATGCTCATCCAAGGCATTTGTCCGTTCCCGATCAAATTTCAGTACCGAACAACGAGGCTGGTGTAGAGGATCTCCAGGTTTCCGGTTCACTTAATCCTCATGATTCCGCACAGCGTCTGACACTTATACCGAGTGAGGAAGCTTTACCAATCGCTCAAGGCTCACTTCGGCGAAAGACGCGTGAGGTAGAGACTACGGATGGACCACCAATGAAGAAGAATAAGACCTCAACTGATGAGATGTCCGCTGAAAGAGACACTCAAGAAACTCCTGCGTTTGCTCCTGTGGAACTGGATGAGAACATGACGGTTATTCACACTTCTCTCTCACCGATCATCGAGGACCCGCAGCAGGATGAGACCCGATCCTCGAGTCCCGCCTCGCCTCTCAATAAAGAGAACTTGCTACGAGAGCCTCAGTCTACCAAGATTTTTCCTTCATCCCCCGCACGTCGTCCGCGATTGCTATACCGTCAAGGCAAGCCTCCCGGTCCACCAAGTCCCCTGAGTAAGCCGACTTTGTATGGCACCGAACACATGTACGGTCATTCTTCGGCCCCGTTTGGGGAGCTGTATGACAACACGGACATGAGTTTTCTTTACGAGCTAGCCCAATCGACAACAAGCAAGCATGGGGAGTTACGGGAAAGCAATCAAGTATCCTAGATTGGCTTTAGCGCACATCTCACGGTTCGGAGTTTTTTTTTTTTTTTTTTTTTTTTTTTTTTGTCTGTCAAAGCTGGGGATTGCACATCTTGTACAAAGCATGCTAGATCCGAGTGTAGAACCATGCTGGGCTTTCTCTGTTATATGTTATATTATAATTTATCTTTTCTTTTTGCGGAGTGCTCTTATTCTTGATTGTCTATCTGTGCAAGTAAGTAGGGTCTGAAATTGGGGAGTGTATGTGCTACGATTTTCTTGTGAGGGTTTTTTTTTTTTTTCTGAGAAAATGTACATCAGTGAATCTGTGAATGTTGCTAGCCTATTGGCCAATGATTAGCAATAGCAGATATTATCAGTGGTTTGAAGAATAATATTGAATTTACTGTCAGGTAAGTTACATGGCAGTTGCTTCGAGCTATGTAAGCGGATATACGTTGACAGATACGAAGGAAAAAAACAATCTTCGCAGGTTAAATTGTATCGCAAGTTCGCTCTTAATTGCTGCATAGCGCATACAGTCAGTGTCACAGTTCACTCGATTGACTTTTTGGCTGGGAGTGACTACGAGTAGAAAAAGGATTACAAGTAGGCGTGCGGTCAGATTACCGTACCAGCATTATGTGATTTTCACATGTAGAAAATGTATTAAATGAAAGCGAACATGCACTTTTCCAGCTCAGCCTGCACAATAAACCATCCATGGAAATCCAATTAATGCACCTACCTAGTCTTATGGAAGGGTTGTCAAAGACAAAAAGTTTGACTGGGGAAATAACTTGGGAAAAGTAGACATAAAGCTCTTCTGAGGTGTTGGAATTCGAAAAAAAAATTATGAAGGTGTCTTTTTGAGTTTTAATTCTGTCTCTATTACAATCATTATGAAGATATCACAGTGTCCTAAAGTTTTTTTTTTTTAAAAAAAAAAAAAAAAAAAAAACTGGTATTTCGAGCCAAAAAAAAAAAAAAAAAAAGAAAATTATACATGAAAAAGGTGTGAATGAAATGGTAGCTGTTCCACATCTAAATAGACAAAAAAAAATTTAGCTTTTACTAAGGGGATGTGACTTTTTCTTCATTTGCTTCTAACTTCATCTTTAATTCTTTCACCCGACTACCTCCTACAATGAGTTCGGGTTCAGTTGAAGCGGGAATTTCATGCCCACCATCTTCTAGGATTTGATCTTTTGGGGGTTGGAAAACTTCATCGACAACGGTTTCTGGAGCTTCCTTTGGCAGACTGTCTTCAGATTTTGTGGATTTGATTATGCTTTTGACTTTGGTGACAGAGTTATGTGTTGAAGGAGTTCGTGAACGTTCTTTTGTAGTCTTTTTTCGAGATGCACTACTCGATCGTGATCTTGGTCGTTCATTCGTAGGTTTTCCTGAGTCATCGATAGAGTTCCTACTTGAAGCTGTTTTGGTTGACCTTTTAGTCTCTTCTTCGATTGTAGAAGTGAGCACTTGAGCTGAAGAAATCTCTTGGTGATCGGTCACAATACCCTCAGAAACCTTACCAGTTTTCTCATCTTTGACCTTTTCCTCAGAGAAAACTTCAGGTGCAAGTTCTACTAACTCGGAAACGATATTCTGGTCTTTGACCTCGTTTTGCTTACTCTTCATAAATACTTTGGAAAATGGACTTGAAGGTTTTTTCTTAGATTTCTTGTTTGTGTAAGTCTCCGTTTTCTGGTGTGTTTTTTCGGCTGAAATGATTTGCGAGTCAACGTGATTTTTCAACTTCTTTCCCTTCTTCAAATGCTCTTCACGAAGTTCGAGTTTCTTCTTGAAGAAACTCGTTTTTGCGTCTGTGGGGCTCTTTTGTGATGAGATTGTCTGCTCTACAATAAAGTCACCATCCATGAAGACTACGTCAAAAGCGGCATCTTCTTCTCCTTCTTCTTCTTCTTTGTGGGTCGGCTTAGCTTCGGTATGCATTCTCTTGCGTGCTGGAAGTAATTCGGGGTCGACAAGGCTGTCTGTGATTTTGTTTTCCTCTGCTGTTTCGGCTGTTAATTGTTTTTGTGATTTCAGAGTTTGGCTTTTGATTTCTTTGGAAGTATTTAAATTCTCACCATTTGAGTGCTCCGGACCGTTTCGTTTCGATGGTGAATACAGCGTTTGAATCTTCAATTTCATTTTCTCTTTGTTAACTTGTTGAGTATATTCCTGTTCGTCCCCTTGAACTGCGTTCACTTTGCCTTCCTCGAGGTTCATAGTTTGGTAAGTCGTGGCTTTCTCGACTGCTGGCTTTTTGAACATATTCATGAGCCTACGAAATCCTCCAGAAGCTTGTTGGGCGTGTTGGTCCTGATCATCATCAACTGGATCAGGCGTTTGGATGGAATGTGAAGATGTGATCTCCTTTCTTTCAGTGGTCTTGGCTACCGGAAATGGGATCGACGATCGCCCTTGTTCTGGTGCAGTTTCAAACAATCCGGTCTCTTTGAAAAAGGAGGTAACAGGTGCTCGCTTTGAGGTACTGCTCGCCTGGCGAGAAGATTTTGAGGATGGTGATTTGTTTGAGCTTGTTCCTTTGCGTCCTTCCTCATTGGAACTGGAGTCTGATGATTCTACGGAGTCAACATCTTTATCTTCATTAAGCCTCGAACTCTCAACAGCTGATTGAACTTTTTTGAACTTTGCTCTGCAGACCAACAGTGAAATTATTGCAGCCGCGCATATGACAGCTACGAGTCCCGGAAAGGTAATGACGGATTCGAATACAGGGAGAAATGGTAAGCTATTGGGCAGCCAGTATTTATAAATTGGTGAGGTATATGAAAAACTTACCAATCATTATAAATATGATCGTCACCATAAGTTCAGGCGATAACCCTAAAATCGACGTTATGCGCCGTGGCTCGATGGTCTCACGTCGGAAATCTCGTTTCGATGCCTTGAATTTGACAGGTTTTGCTTCGGATAGGGATACGATTTGACAGAATAACATGAGCGCAGGCCATTCGAGTAGTTTTAGAAGGCTGTGAGTATCTTTCATTTCGAACAAGCTCCGTTTGAATATCGGTGTGAGAGGTTGGGTTGTAGGTAGACAGAAATCTGCTGCGATTTTTCAACTTCTTCAATAAGTAAAGTGTCCAGTTCAAAGTCAAGTGACTTGTGTATGCATACACCCGCTCACCGAAAATCAACTGTGTAAGCTACGAATGGAAGAGAGGGACTAAGGGTAGGAGAAGTCTTGAATAGCTGGTCTGAAGTGTTGAAACAAAAAAAAAAAATGTGGTAAGAAGAACGGTGATGAACAAACAATCGGGCGAGCAGGTTATTTCTCCGATTGCGATCCCGAGCTGCTTCTGAGACATCCTACTCGGCTTCCTATCCTAGTGTCCGGGAGAGGCGTAGAAACCAGCACCACACGCGTTTGCTCGAAGCCAAAGACGACGGTGACTCGGATTTAACGATGTCACCTTTCATCCCACTCGGGCCGCCAGGTCTGAAAGGCCATTTTGTTGACCTCGTCATGGGTTAATCGGAGCGGGCCGAACGTTTTGTCCTTCCGGGTGACCTGCTACAGCGAGAACGATAAATTGACTTCGCTGAGAGTGCGGACTGAGTGCGTCGCCTTACCGAGCCCCGTCCACACGCGACACTGTGCCAGCGGGACTAAACGAGGGACAGATCTTAATCACAATGCACCACGCTGGGCTACCTCTGAGCGAGGTTCCGCTCACCATTACGACTTTCTTCGAAGCAATTTTCGACAATAACTTCACGGACGGATGTTTGAAGTCAAATAGGATTATCCTTGGTAATCTTTTGAAATTTCACAAAAATGATATATGGCATAACATCATGTCTCTATTCGGAATGCAAAAAACTTTGGAAATTGACCAGATAGTCCTCGTGTTTCTGACCCTAGTCACTTTCTATAAATCACATTTTTTTCATAAACGCATTTTTCCCTTTGATAGGATCATGGGGAATTGATGTTGATAATGAAAGTGTAGATGCTTTTCCACCCTTACCGCCTTCTTGTTAATATTGCAGATAGAAGGAATGTTCCCATCTGTGAGGTCTGAAAATGTTCATATATTTGATGACCGTCTTGGTTAGATTCACCAACCACCATTGCTCTCAAGTCATGGCTTGACCTCCAGGTGTGGTTGAGGTTTGAGTGCTCTCCCCCAATCAGTCAAGTATAATTCAGACCATTAAAGGCGCTATGTACACTGTACATTAAGATCTAATCAACCTGAAATGACAGATAAAGTTACATTTGAGAGCATCTAAACCAAATCTACACATGATTCTTCATATTCGGGCATCATTTCTGTCATCAGAAAAAGTGAAGAGCTTTCAAATTCCTGGAAACCAATTCTTTTTTGGTGATGTCGACTCATAGTTCTCAAATTAGGCTGTTTCAGTAGTAAACAAAGATATGCGACCCAAGATAGATAGATGTGAGAGGAGAAGAAAAAAAAAAAAAAAAAGAAGCCTTTGAATAAATAAGACTATAATTTCACGCATTTCTCAGAATCTTATTCGCCTTCTCCTTCTTTTTTGATTTCTGAAGAAACAGGCTGATCCTGATTTTTGTTTGCCTCCACGACTTTTTGGAACTTTTGGAGAACAGCTTTAAACTTTTGTGGGGAATTGACCGTATCTTTTGGACTGGTGACAGTATCATTGACTGTCTGTTTACTAGAAACTTTGGAACCTCGACGCTTAACTGGAGATAACACTTTTTTGGACATCCTTGCTGTAGCATTTTTTCTCTTCTCTGATTCCACAGTACTTTCAACTTCTGTGACATCCTTCTTATCTGTACTTGAGGGATCCTTCAAGCTTGTTTTCCTTTTTGAGTCCTTTGAAGATTTGCGTTTTATTGGTGAGAGAGCTTTTGAAGCTAGTTTATTCGAAGCACTGTCTTTCTTTTCTGTGCTGAGGTCGGTCTCGAGATCGGTGACGATGTGGATGCTTGGTTTTTTGCTTAGAGCTTTAAAGAAGCCAAGTTTTTTACCCGAAGGGGATCTTATTGATGAATCCTTAACTGTACCTTCCTTTTTCTCTGATTCATCGTCTTGTCTACTTGGTTTGGTTGACTTTGAGCGAAATATCCCAAAGAATGAACGTCCCTCTGGTTTTGTGGCTATCTCCGTCACCTCGCTTTTGGAAGTACTTTCAAGTGTCACTTCAGGGTCTTTAGAAGCCTCAGCTGTGTGCTCGTTGTCTGCCTCAGTCGCTTTATCCTGAGTTGGATTTTCGAAAAATCTTCCAAAGAAACCTGGTTTTGCCTCTTCAGCAGGACCAGCAGCACCATCTGCAACTCCAGTGCTGACACTCAACTTGGATTTTCCTTTTGATTTCCTTTTAGGTTTTGTTTTCTCATGTGCTTTGGAAGCCAAATTGTCAAATTCAGTGTTGTCCTTAGGATCTTGAGATTTTCGGTTTCCAAAAAGACGGCCGAGTCCTGAGACCCGATTGTTTGATAAAATTTCTCCATCTTCTTGTCGTTCTTGACGTTTGAAGGAATTTCTAAAGGCTTTTGAAAGAAGATTTCCTTGTTTATCCTTTTTCTCCAATTTTTTGGGCGTTTTACCTTCCTCTTGCCTTCGCCGTCTCCGTTTCCTGAGATATAGCATTAAAAGCATCGCATTTGCAATGAAAATTGCTAAACAATGGTTGGTTGCATTAAATTTTCGGCAGTTAGCACATAGTAATGATGTGGATCTCCTTTCGACTCCTGAGGCCTCAATTTAGTTTTGGTGAAACGATACATACCAACAGATCCAAACACTACGCCTACTATATTGTCTGGTCTGATGGTATTTTCATTTTCTGGCGCAGGATCTCTATTTTCTGGCCTGATGGTGTTTTGAGCGTCTTTGGATTTTACCACTTGGGTTTTGCTGATGACTGTGGTTTTGGTGGTGGTGTAGAGCACGTCACCCTCATCCAATTGTGTGATTGGTTGCCCGTTTACAAACGTGTTACTCAGAAGCAGGAAGAGGGTCGATTTACGTCCTTCGAGTCTCCTTTGGTTCATTTTGAACCAAAAAATGCCACCCATTGTGCAATACACGCTTAGAAGGTATGGTTTAGTGGAAATAAATAATGGTGAACAGTAGAAGATATTGAAGAGAAACAATGTCTGGATTGACGTTTAGTATGTGGGGTTGATTGCCGACTGACTGCACCAAGGCGTGATCGGATCAACGAGCGTCGGGTGAAGAGTTGGATGAGTGTCTTAGATGGGATGGTTGAGAGTGAGTACACCTTACCGATAACCGTAAGAGAGGTGATATGAAGTAAGAGGAAGGGAACGATCGTAAGTGAATGCGTTCTCAAATGTAGGAATCCAAATGACGTCTGTCCGAAGTTCGTCTGACACGTAAGGAAGCCTCATCCACACCTTCAACCTTGCGTTCGGATTGGAGTGGTCAACAGCCTGGATACTGAAGAATCAGGGGCGTCGCTGCTTACATCGTATATTCGGTCGGTCTAACTCGTCTCCATCCCTTCCATGAAGATGCCTGTCGTTTCACCTTTGTCTTT
Organism: Cronartium quercuum f. sp. fusiforme G11; assembly: GCA_015951145.1. Taxonomy (NCBI): domain Eukaryota; kingdom Fungi; phylum Basidiomycota; class Pucciniomycetes; order Pucciniales; family Coleosporiaceae; genus Cronartium; species Cronartium quercuum. Next base: position 21,015 of record MU167229.1, read on the forward strand.
GGGCCTCCAGTTCTTTATCGACCTGCCGAAGGAGTATCATTAATCATCCGGTGTACTATCATGACGAAGAGGTCGTATTCATACGGCTGAGGATGGATTACGATCTCGACCAATACCGAGCTCACATCCCTCACGACCCATGTTCTGAGGCGCTCTCATGAGCTGGCGGTGCTCAATAAGGAGATCGAGACTTTATCTTCCGAATTTGTTCTGGACATGTCGGCAATCACATACCCAAGTCGGACCAACCGATCGATTTCGATGGACTGAAAGGCAGAAGTGATGATGTCCAAATGTTCTAAGGTGCCAACAAAATTCATGGGTTCTTGTGTTCGAGGATGGGCACAAATCGACTCACAATTTTCCTTGTCATACACCACGCACACTCGATGTGAATTTCTAACCATGAAACACTCCTCGGCCCGAAGAGACCTCGCAACAGTGCGTACCCTCGGCTGGTGTATACTGTAGTGACCAGGGGTGTCACAGGGGTGTCACGACTGCGGCACAGCCAGTAGGAGACAGAGCTTTTAGCTCCCGGAATGGGAGGACTCCCAAATCATCACTGTTGGAGTCCTTTCCGTTCCGGTCCCTCCGTGTCACGTTCTCGAAGCTTACTGTATCCGGAAACGCTGCTATATATACTCTATCCTGCTCAACCATGGTCTGGCAGGAGGGAATTTATATGAAATAGGCCGATCAGGTCTTACGTTAAATTAATTAACGGCACTCGATCTGCAGTTCTCTTAACAAAAGAAAGGGCCAGACTCTGAACATGTTTCATGTGACTCGGATCTTAGTTAACTTCAAGACGCATCACGTTGAAAACACCGTTCCTCATCTTTCGACTCGCTCTTTTGACTCAGGAGCTTGTCTACATGCCGACTTGCGCCGATCGAAATCACATTCAGTCGTCTTCGTCATCAAGTTACAAGTTTCCAAATGTCACAAAAGTCAAGCCCGTCCTTGACAATGTGAAAATTTTCCAGGACAACAAACATATCATTGATTCAACAATTGGCACAATTCAAACACGGCTTAAGACGCGACACAATTTCTTTGCAACTCAATTTGCTTGGAAGCGCAATACAATGTCATATTCATTCCTCCTCAAGTTTCTATTGAGAGAAGAGGACATCACTTTTGCCTCTCTGGACAACATATAAAGCAAGAGGAGGTAGATCCTAAGATGCGGGCTTTTCCAGAGACGTGTCGTGGCTCATTGAGTGCTGTCGAGGAGCGTCTGCACTTTGTTCATCGCAATAAATTAACAGAGTGGTGGTATACATTTTTCAATGATGTGTAAGTCCCACTAAAGAAGTATGTCTACTAACCAAACAATCACATTGAGCTCACCCCAAATTGCGTGCTTCTCAAGCTATCGGAGAAACGCCGCCGACCTCCCTGCTCTGTCCAGTCTACCAGCCGACTTCTCTCCCCATTACCGTACTAGTATTTGTTATTGTCCAATGTCAAGAGCAAGACTGGAGCCATTTCTCATAGAGCGCAAGCTTGCGATGGTAGATGGTAAGGGAGGGTTTTTTCATAGTGGCTTGCTGGACCACATCTACTTCTACCTTGATGAGATAATGTTCGAGGGCACCTCTAAAGGTATTCCCATCCATCTTGGAATCTCGCTTGGAATGGTCAAGCTCGACCATCTATCTTCCCTCAACAATCAATACGATGGACACGCTCTCCACTCTTCCGGACCTCAATCTTGATATGATCCCTATACACAATCTCAATACACCTCTCGGTTTACCCAAAATACTGATGAAGGGACGGATAAGGGTGATCTGGTTATTCGATTCAGAGACGCATTCACACACGAACAAATATTTGATGAAACCTCTCAGCAGACTCCCACGCGAATTGGTTACACAGTGAAGAACTTTATTCGCAGAATACGTGAGTGGCTTGGGCTTGTACATTCATCATTCCTCGAGTAATTCAGCAGGCATCTTCCTTGGGCTACGTCAAACCGCAATGACTCATGTCAAGTGAAAGGTTGAGAGATAGTCTTCACCCTCAACTCCCTATAGCTTCAAGGAGCAATCCAATGCAATCCACTAACTTACCCAATTTAGTATCATACTTCCTTGATCATATCAAAAAAAAAAAGATTACCTTGATTCAAACAAAATATTACACTCTCCCTTTCACCAGAAAGTCAATAAATGGACCTTTGAAACAGCAACCTCAAACTTTTTTCATTTCTAAAAAAAAAAAAAAAAAAAAAATTTTTTTTTTTTTTTTTTTTTTTTTTAGCCTGTAGCAGTCAGTTTTGACTCTTGATAATTTGTGTTAAAGTTTAGCTGACCTAATATATTCCAAAAAAAATTTTAAAGGTATACCCTGATGGGATTGTGTTACCTTTTCTTATCTTGATTTTTTATGTTGTGTCAGTGTAAAGTGATCTGCACTCTGTACCAAAGGGAACATAGTTTCAATCATATGTTGATTTTTTTTTTTTCTTCTTCTTTTTATGTGTGTGTGTGTGTATGTATGTTCTAGGTCTTACTCAAAAAAAAAAAAAAAAAAAAAAACCTCAAGCCCAAATGGTGAAAATTACTCTACCATACCTCAATTTTTTTCTGTCTGAGCTGTTCTTGAAGATTTTTGATTTTTGAATTTTTTTTCTTTTTTCTTTCTCTTTTTTTTTTTTTTAAAAAAAAAAAGAAAGAAAAGAAAAATATAATCTTAACTGGTAAGAGGTTAAATTATCTCGACCTCTTCTGGTTGAAAAAAAAAAAACTTAGATGATAATAATAATTTTAAGAAAAGTTTTTAAAAAAAAAGTTGAGAATTTAAATGTTTTTATTTTATTTTTTATTTTTCCAATCATTGTTCACTGTACAATCATAAAAAACATGAAAAAATTGATGATAAATTTTTTTAAAAAAAGGTTAAAAGATGTGAAAAACATCAAGTTACAGTTTGGTTTTTGTTTTAAAAAAAAACTGGTAACTTAAATTCATAGAACGTCAAAATTTACACACCTCATCAAAGTGTTTTCCAATACATGTTTTAAGTATGCTAAGAATGGTCTAAATAACCAGAACAATATGGGAATCTAACCTAAACATAAAATATCCTTAGAAAGGGGAAGCAGGCCTTTTGGTCTTAGTCTTTTTTCACACCCACCCACCAGCTATAGGCTTCTTGTAAATTCTTGACTGTGCAATAACCCTGTCTTTGATTTCTAAATTTACACCTGGGTCTTGTGTCCAAAAAGTTGATTCTGTTAATTTTTACCCTTTTGGTTTTTTTTTTTTTTTTTTTTTCTTGTGAGCTATGGGAGTTTTCAGAAGGAATGCGTGTTTATGCAGTTGTCAGTCTTTGAGCTGTGAATTTGTAACCAGATGTTTTGTGAAACAATTGTTTTTGTTAAATCTTTGCCTTTTTCTTTTAGTTTTCCGGAATATTTTTATTAGCATTTTTGACATGCCAGGCATGAGGACCTTCAAAGTAGTTGTTCAGTTACCACTCCTTCTTTCTTGAATTTGCATCCAGATCTTATATCAACTAATTGAGTTTGTTAATTGAGGTATTCTTGGATGCTACCTCTGAGCTTTAAACCAACTACCACCATTGGCTGAATGACCTTGGATGAAAGTTCTGAACAGACCAAGAGACCAATTCTACATCTTCTGAACCATTCATGAACTCTACCACGGGAAGCAAGTAAATCTGAAAGTGAGGTTTGATGGGACACATACTACCTCAGCACTGATTGTTTGCTCACAAAAAGCTGCAGGCATACGAGCAGTTTATGATTTCTGAATTCACAAAGCTATCAAATGCAAGCACCAAGAAGCAGCACACACTTTGAGCCCAACAAATCGAATGTATCTTCTATTGACCTATGTGTCAGATCTTCGACGCAGAACAACTTAAGATCTGCAGGATCTGATCACAATTGAGACAACAGAAGAAGTGAAATGTTGTACCGAAAGGACTTAAAGCCAAACCAATGTCAGTTGTGAGTATGATATTATCACTGTCACATTCATTGGTATGGTAGTTATATCCTCGGATGTTGAAAAGTAAATTTAGGGTGGCAAGAAGTGAAAGATATCGCTGAACCGGCTCACGAGACACAGACTGAGGTGAACGTCTTGGAGAAAAGAATGAGCGAGAGTTTTCCAAGTGACGAAACGTGATAGATTTGGATTGGGGCAATTTTTTATTGCTTGGGTAGATTCGATTGACAGATCGTGGCTTGTTCCATGTAAAGGCTGGATGTTTTGAAAGTGATGTGGAGGGGGAGTCGAGTCTAAAAAAACAAAGGCTTTATACCTCGCTCAAAACTCGAGGCTGAGGGCTAGGGTTAGGGTTAGGGTAAAGGAAAGCTAACCAAAGTATTTACTACACACGACAGCCACAGCCCTGCTTCAGCTTGGTTTCCTCCTATCATACATGCCCCCGGCGTACGAAAGAACCAACTGACAAACTTCTTCGAAGGCTCGAGACCTCTGAAGCTGCGAAGCCCATCCATTCAACCGTCAAGCTATCGCACAGGTTCGCCCTCATTGCTTCCTCATGAATTCGACTCGAGTCTGGCATCTCTTCAAGTCAGCCATCATATAGCTTCCCGCGTTCGTTTACCGCCTTTAGCATTCGTTGAAACTTGTGGTAATATCAACTCATTCACATCATCTGGCGCTGAAGGCGCGGTACGCAAGTCACTGCAGGCCTGATGCTCTTCCACGATAATGTAGCCGACCTCAGATGGGTGAGTCCCTACGTGCTGGCCCAGTCAACAATGAGCTAGTGTTACAGCCGCGACTGCGACCGGCGAATAGAATGCGGTTCTTTTCGGGTCCCTAGTCACGCAAATCCACACGACGTTGAATTCCATGATAAGCTGATCAGCGTGGCCAATCGTTAGTGTGAAGGAGCTTCAATGCTCCCCACACTCAATGCTACGGGTGATCTACTTCTACAGCGACCCCTCTCGAAACGGGCGGTTTTGACCAACATTGGCCGTGGTGAACTGGTGAACTTCATATCCCCGATGAATCCAAAGGTTTTGGCTTGTAAGCGAGTCATTGGCTTGCCCGGCGATCGAGTCTTCCTCAATGGTGTTCCGCTCGACGTTCCGCCTGGTCATCTTTGGTTGGAAGGTGACAACCAGAATGTGAGCGTCGACTCGCGGGTGTATGGGCCAGTACCACTTGCTCTTGTACAAGGAAAGATACTTGCACGGGTGAGTTCAATCTCACTCATTTTTTGTTGAGGTTTAGACTGATGACGTTGCCTTGGTCATGTAAAATTAAAAAAAAAAAAAAATGAAAAAAAAAACTAAATTTCAGGTGTGGCCGAGTTTTATTTGGTTTAAAAAATCCGACGCCTGATATTTTCGCAGTCCCTAGGAAAATCCTTTGACCAACTCGAACATTAACATAGGGGTCTAGCTGGTCTGCATGTCCGAACCAGGAAACGTGTTTGGTAAGGTTGGATGTTGCGCTGCGTAAAATAATGTCGGGTTTATTATTACTTTTTCAGATTGGCTTTTTGGTTCAAGTTAGGCAAGAGGTTCTAAGAAATACCAGTTCACGCAGGCTACTGGTGGATCCAAACAAAATGGCCGAAGCACGTAAAGCTTCCCTTCTTTATTCTGAGTTTCTGATAAAGACATTCACACACATATTCCTCAGGACTCCCAAGGTCTTAACGCCATAGAGAGCCTTGTAATCACCTGTGGGAGGCTTCAAAGTAGTATCATATCAATGTAAGCTCTGGGTAGCACTGCTGTGTCCTCCATGTAGTCCAGAACTTGGCGCGGTCATTACAGCTGCTTCGGAAAACACTCTAAGTGAAGTAATGAAACCTCACCAGGAGGCTTTTTCAGGAGTTCAGAAGCTTTCCAGATTTGGTTACCTAACCGCCAAATTATTCAAGGGCACATTGCTTGGATCCAGGGCTGAGGTTTTGGTTAAGTCATAATTCACCGCACTGTGAAAGCCATTGTCTGGATTCTAACTCTGAACATACACCTATTTGGATTTCCTTTTATGAGCTGCTTGTGGAGACAATGTTCACAAAAAAAGACATTCATCCCAATAACAGTATATGTGTACTAAATTATAAATATTACATTGTCCAATAAAAATGTCCTCAAGAGGTGGTAGTGAAGAGGTCAATGTATAGTAGTGACACATAAGAAGCAAAAGACAAACACACATGAAGCTTGATTAATTTTTTTTTTTTTTTTTTTTTTTTCAAACAAAATTGATTTGTCATTTCCCCTGAAGATTGTTGACCACAATTAAAAAAGAAAGAATCAGAGTAATGAAATGTCAAAATGGTCTCATGACCTTGGTTGGAAGCAGATCTATATTATAAATCTATGACATATTTAACTCAAGAGTACATCACCCTGAATCTTTTTTAAGTTCAGGTCAAATATTTACTTTCAAAAAGTTTGAAAATTTAATTTTACGAGATCTTTTAATACAAATTCTCTTTTCAACCTTCTCTCCATTTCTACTTCAGCTTGTTTTGTGTTACTTGGCAAACATTCACTTTCACTGTTTATAGGACTTTGAGCTTGTGTTTATTTTTGAATTTTGATTTTTTTTTTTTTTTTTTTTTTTTTTTTTTTTTTGCATTTACAAATTGTATTCAATAATTGTATTGAAAGTGATGATCCCGAAACTTTGTGTTGTTGTTTGATCACGCTCTGAAACTACTTCTTCAATTGGTTTGAGCAACACAAAAAAAAAAAAAACTTTCTTTAATCCTTTCACTTTCTTAGCTTTTTTTTTCCCGTGACAATTTTGTGGTTGGTGTACTCCCTTTTCAAGGCTTTAAACGGGTCCAGCTTCATCATTTTTTTTTTTTTTCTGGAATCTGAGTTTGAGCTGAGGAAGTTTCGAGAACTGAAGCGCTTGTTGAAGTAGGCTTATTGCACAAAGCTGTAGCCATTGAGTCATCATTAGATATTTCAACGGGGCTATCCGATAGAAAAGGTGAGATTTCTGCTGTATATACCGGAACGTTCATTGCGGGAATGACCAGTGAATTCATCTGGAGTACATCATCCTTTGGGGTCTTTGAAAGAGTGTACGGAACTTTAGGAAATTCAATTTTTTTTCCATCCTTTGTGGTTGCGATCAGACTGTCCGTGCTAGTGACCAGTTCTTCCTGAATCTGGTGAGTTGAAGATTCCTGTTGAGTGGCTGGAGACTGATCGAGATGACTTGATGAAGATGTAGGGGGTTCATCCCGCTTCAAATCTATTCTTGTTGAAAAAATCCTGCCTGGCTCGGCTTCTGCACGCGGTAAATCTTGAACTGAAGTGTCTGGTGCACTAGACGCGGTCTGAGTATCGGTGGACTTCTCCCACAGACTGTTGCCAGAGTTTTCATGACTGGCAGTTGAAGACATATTTGAGGAAGCCTCCGGGGCAGAAATTTTTGGGTTGTCCAAAGAGCATGTCAAATCCCCAGAATGAAGGGATGATTGAGCTGTTAATCGAGTTTCGGGAGTGGCACTGGCAAGTGAGTTTCTTGGTGGGTTGTATGTATATTTTTCGATGGATCCTTCGTGTATTTTTGTATCAGACTGGCTTTGACCTTTTGTGGAAGATGTTTCCGACAAGATTACGGTCGGAACGATACCAAGATTGCCATCATCGCAAGAGGTGAGATCGGTCCCTTTAAAGGAGAACCTTGATCCCCTTCTTGATTCTCCTTGGAACTTATTTACTTCTCCTGCTCTTTCCTCAATTCCCTTGGCCCAGGCACTTACTTTGTGCGCTGTGGGGATAGTAGTTGAAGAAATTCTCTTAGCCCTCAAAAGATTTCTCTTGTAAGTGTGGATTTCAGCATTTCCGTGAAGAAAATCCAGGTCTGTGTCTTGTTTATTCTCAACATCTTGACTTTTGAAGAGACCCATAAACCGTATGATGCTCTTCTTGAATTTCGATCGGTTCTCGTTTTTAGCTATAGCTTCAGGAACTTGAACTAAGTTGTTCATATTTCCTTCTTGAAGCTTAATATCAGCCTCTGACTTGCTGATCGAGGTTTCCGTCGAGACCCTTGTATCGATTGCTGGTTTTGGATCAGTTGTCCTCCGATTGAAGTGCTGAGATGAGATACGGAGTGACTCTATATCTTGACATGTATTTTTCTCATTGAGATGCGAAAGTCGTGTTTGACCATCTTGAGATTTTAAAACGCTCGAGCTGTAATTTGGGCGTACTACGTCGGAAACGTCATTTGGTTCCTCCCAGACTTGATTTCCAAAAGAGCTGGACGTCTCTGGTCTTTTGGGTGGCGCGCTTTTTTTGTTACCATCGAATATTGAAGGGAATCGTACAGTAAATGCACTGAAGTGTAACGGATTGAGAGAAAAACTATGGTGCGTGTAAACTGATCCATTCATATGATGCGCCCCGGCATTTTTTCCTGGATGTTGCTGACCACTACCATGCGGATTAGAAACACGAAGGGGTCTCTCTGGAATGTTGATATTATTAGATGCAAAGCTGGGGAATTGGGCAGCCGAACTTTCCTCCTCATGTTCAGCTGAGTCTTCTATGATACTGATAACTTTGCCAAGCTCTGCGCCGTTCAGAGAAACTGAGTCCATCCGACAATTTTCTCTTTTTGAAGTTTGGGTATTTCGTGTAAGATCGCTTTGAAGGTACCCCTTTTTTACGCACATAATCAGGATAATGGTCAGACTTATCACCGCCACCACGGCTAAAGATGCATGCCCGTTCCCAGAAACAAGGTAGTCAGCTACCGGATCGAGAGGTTTTGTTGGTATTGCACTCATGTAACTCAAGAATCAGAAACCTACCTAGACACCCAAATGATAGGGCTAGCACTCGAGTTAAGATTAGACCTCGATCTTTGTCGTCCTGATCACTGGGCCATGGGTAATTGGAAGTAACTGAAGGTTTGAAAGTTTCTGCCATGTTGCTGCTGAGATTGTGCACTCCTTTATAGGCCCTAGATTATTCAATTATTTCTTGGAAAACCCTTGTACTTTTCGTATATGGATGTTTTTGTGCTTAGACGCTGTCTAAAGGAAATTAAAAACAAGTCCGTACGGTCTTAGAGATTTGGTTCCTATTGAACATAAATAGTTGATAAATGGGTTTGTTTACCACACCACTGGTGAGCGTTCAAAAAGCGTGTTAAATAATAAAACTGAAAGAAAGCAAAAAAAAAAAAAGAAAATGGAACGATAGGCGTTTTAGAATAGTTGGAAGGTGTTTCCTTTTTGAATAGAATAAAAGCGTTTTATTGGAAAATGGTTGCGCTTGCTCGTAAGGAGTTCGAGGGATCGAATGCTTAATCTTACTAATTGAAAATAATTGATGGAAATCGAAAGTTGCCGAAAGCTCTCATGAAGGACTTTGGATACTTAAAGGTAACTGCACAAGAATTGGTAGGTCAAATTCGCCGAATGCTTCCCAAGTTGATGGGAAGAGGCAGAGTTTGAGTTTGAGTTTGATACAAAAAAAAAAAAAAAAAAAAAAAAAAAAAAAAAAAAAAAAAAAAAAAAAAAAAAAAAAGATGGATAACAGTTGAAGGCGAGATATTGATGACGGTTCGTGAGAAAGGCGGTGTATTTGATACGCTTCGCTTTGTCGAAGTTGTGCTAGGCTCTCGTCTTGATGTTCCGCGGAGGTACACTAAACACCCCTGAGATTGAGACGTTCTCCCGTTTGGTATCAATCCGAAGGTGTGATGATCTATTGTCGTTTCGCGGACTCCTTGACTTCAACGAGGTCGATGTCCCGTCAAGACAGGCCGCACGGTGCAAACACACCTCACCTGAGCGCTGAGCAGGCCTGGGCGTCGTCGTCACATATCACGTCTGCACTTGTAGAGGCCACACATAGGCCTACGACAATGGACATGATCAAGAACGTACGGTATCAGCAATGAATATGACAGATCTCATGGTTAAATGAGATTGTGTTGAACAGCCTTAGATGATATCCGCTTGAATTGCACATTTCCTTGAAGAGGAAGGGAGAACCACAAGACAGTTATATGATCCAGCTTTATTCATAGACATTCCGCTTACTACTTCTTGGAACATGAGGCTCAAGTTGAAGGTGTGTGTGTGGAAAAAACCCAAGGATTCGAGGTTTGCGTTTATGGTACCCCCGATTCAAGGTAAGGGTACGTTGTAATGGGACAGACAGCTATGAGGTTTGAGATGCCCGCTCGCCGAGAACTCTGTCACAATTCAACTTGATTACAGCCGCTTTACCCTTTTTTGATTATGATTATTTTTAAATGGATTCACAGATAAGTCTTGAGTGTTTGAATTGACTTGAATGACCAGTACTGTGAAGGGAGGATGCAACTTGACCTTTTCTCTTTGTCATTTGTGATCTTTCCTAACCATTTTTTGTTTTCGGACTAAAGGCATGCCTGAACTTGGGCGTGGGCTTCCATCCCTCTGTTTGACATGGTCGCTGGCTGCATGATTGTAGTTCAAGCTTCATCCCTCCAGACTGTCCCTTCGTGCTCATGTCTTACTGTGCCCGTCCTCCTTCTTAACTACCCCTCTCTTCACGCGTTACTTTTACTTTGGGAGAAGCTGGAGGAACGTTCAAGATTGAACTTTCTGCTACCTCTTTTCCACTTGGCAACGTCTGCATGAGAACTTGGAGATGGAACTAGTGGGCTTTTGTCTGATAGGCCTAATTGCCAGAGGTGCTGAGAGTGGAAGTGAGAGGTGGGAATGGGAAGAACAATCAGATAATTTGCCCTGGTCTCTTGAATCCCTCAACCCTTCAAAGTCCATCTCTCTTAAAGGCATATGGTCCCATATGTGAGCGTTTCTCCCCTACTTCCTTTGTTTTCAAAAGGTTACTGACGTGTTTTTTTTATAGGTCGGCCATCAATAGACCTGCTCCCTCAATGCTCATCACCTTCGAGATTCCACCCTATGGCTCTGGATTGACCACAGTATCTGGTCTCACTATTGACAGATTAGTCGTTTCTGATTGGAGTAGATCGTAACCTTAGCTGTTGAGCCAAAATGGATGAGGCTTGCCCAATCCGGCCACATGGTGGGCCAGGTTTGATAATTTTCTATGGTGTGGGTTGAGGGTTGAGGGTTGATGACTGCACCGCCAGCAAAAATTACTTGGACAAGGCTGTCCGAGGTGTTCTCGGACAGTGAAGTCCGAGTTGATCTCGGACCGTGGTTGACCGAGATTTTCTCATCTCGGTGTGCTCGGACTGCCTCGGACAGCCTTGTCTGAGTAATTTTTGCTGGCGGTGCTGGTGATGGGCAGAGAGCAACGCCGGAGGGAGAATCCAGTTGGATGCTGGACAGTGTACAAGTGACCGATGTTTGAGGCTGATGTGACCCCGGACTTGAACATATGTACATGTAAACGTCACGTAGACGCTCACAGGGTACATGTAAGCGTTATGCAATCAGTGAAAGCAAGACATCGTATCGAACACTACATCGAAAACGTTGACGTTGACAGGGTCAGCGTCGCCCTGACGTTTGCTGGTTTTCGGGCGGTGACGTGTACAGTTGACGTGCGTCCTGACGTACACCCACAGCAAGTCACTGTAGTGTGGACATGCACTGTGACCACCAAAAGTCTACCTCAACTTTTATCATTCTCAAGAATCCCTCAACTTTAATCATCTTACACTCATCCTCCCCAACCCCCACCATGCCATCACAACCCCTTGACCCAGCTCAGGAGAAAAAACGAGTTCTTGCATTGGTGGCTTGTGGAGGAGATTCAAATTGCGCAGCGGATGGCTTGGATGGTGTGGTGGCAGGGATAGACATATTGTCAAGGCACCTTTTGAGTCAAGCGATCATTCCCTCATATACTTGGGCTTGAGCAGCCAAAGCCACAGAGATCACAGCTTGAATTTTGGGGGGAATTGCATTTGAGTTCAGGATAGAAGACATTGTGATTCAGGGAGGATGGGTACATATAAAGAATTTCAGATTGGATCAGAAATAAAGTGGCTGACATGTGCACTGACATTGCCCTTGACGTACACCTATGTACAGTCACAGGACATCACTGCCAAGATATTTGTATTGGATGGGCCTATCCAATGTTCTATCACCCCAAGATATGCGATGCAGTGTCAGTAGGATTAGGTGCGATGGAATTACACTGCAATATGGTGTCAGAGCATTAGATACCGATAGTAATTCCATT
>MU167229.1:41323-68733 GCA_015951145.1 Cronartium quercuum f. sp. fusiforme G11
TCTTATGACTCTTGAAACTGAGCCTGAGGTGAAGTTTCATATTACTACATCAGTGCTATATATGTATTACACTATGTACTGTATGTGTGCTACATATGTTACACTCTATGTTCTCATATAATTTATTATGTATTACATTCTGTTACATTTAGTTATTGTATGTAATTATGTGGTACCTCAGTCTGTGGGACTGCTGCACAGTCCTCAGGGCTGACAGAAAGTGTTGCAGGATCAGGATAGTTTTAAGGTGGACACTTGAAACAGTTTGAGGAAGTTGTTGAATTGAGCCAACCTTTCTCATTCATTGGTGGTAAACTTAAAGTGAGTGAGGTTAGAATCTTTTGAGTACATCATATCAAGAATAGGTTTCATTTTCAAAACCCACTTATACAATTGTCTAGGGAGTTCCAGAAAGTGTTGCAGTTAGGTTGGAGGATGAGCAATTGCTTGAGAATTAACATGTTGGTATTTTGAACATCAGCAGCAAATTGAGGTTCAGGGTTATATCTCTTACCCAGTCCATGTACCTTGCCTAAAGCCCTATTCATATCTTTGAGTTAAGTGTGGACCACCAATTCATGATTGTTGGTTGATAACTCACCACTAGGTGGCTTCATCCTGAGGGTCAATACTTTCAAGCCATCTTTCATTGCTAAGTCAATAAAATAGTCCATAAAACTTGGCAGATTCTTGTAATTTATGAAGTAAGGGCAGTTGTAATCAATAATACTGGAAATTTTACCATTCACCAGAGTGTTATTGGCAGTAATACAGTAAACTTTTCTCAGTAATCTCAAGAGAATCATTATTATTATTTATTTTTTTTCACAAAAAAAAGGGGGGATTCTCAAGTTTCTGCTGGTATGAGCTCCATCTATCTCCAATCAAGCTAAAATTGATCTATATGGATCAAAGTCTTCATCAAGAAAATGTGCTCTTACTCCAAATATTGATAGGTGGTTTAGCAAAGTCCAATCATCACTTGTGATATTTATATGAGCATTATCCTTCAAATCAGAGACGCTTTAGCAGTGTTAGTGATGGTGCCTATCACCAACCACTTGTGTTAATTTTGTCAACCCAACAAGGAAAGATCTACAGCCAAAGGTTTGAAAAGTTGAATGTGATCACAGTATGTTGTACAGTGAGCCAGACAGAATTGTCCAATCCTTTGACTGCAAGAGGCGCCAAGATCTGTGTCTATAGCAGGTAGTTCAAGCAAGAGAAACTGCATTAAGGACACACATTTTTTTTTTTTTTTTTTTTTTTGTATATGAATATGAAAACTCACCTCGGCCGTGGTCTGAGCATCCTGAACCCAGGCAGCCTTTGGATCACGCTTGTCGTGCAGGTTTTTGAGATGGAAACTGAGTGAGCAAGTTCCTCCGCAACATGATAGCGTGGCTAGGCGCAGTTGTTCCTTGCCTTTCTTTTTTGAGTTGGTACTGGTGTCCGACCTGAGGTTGGTGGGTTATGTTTCCATCTGATGTCTGGACTGGTGCCTTGACTACAATTGGCTTGTAGCGTGACACTTGCGGCTTGCAAGTTCTTAAACAAGCAGCTCTTCAACTTGTTGGGGATTTGGGAGGTTGGTAGCCAAATCAGGTGTGCTGACAAGACTCAATGGAGAGCGGTTTGGATTACTTGGAACTGTGGTTCGGCACCAAAGCAAAGAGGAACTTGGTGAGTGTTCTGGTTTGGCGTTTTGAGGGAGAGAAGGGGCTCGGAAAACGGTTAATGCATTTGAGCTTTTGTGGGTATGTGGAAACTTCGAAAACAAGAAGGAAAGGGGAGGAACGTGGGTGGTTTCTCAAGGAAGAAAGGAGTGATAAGTTCGGTTATGTGCAGGTATGACGCAGGGTACAGGGTGATATGGTGAAAATTTGCGGTGATTATACAAAGTGGGTATTGGAGAGTGTCATGATTTTATGGGTTTTTTCTTTATTTATCTCACATCCTTTCTACTTATCAGATGATTAAAAAGGAGTTTGTACTGGTTGGGATTGGATCCTTCCATCTCACATTATCTATTTGGTTGTTCATTTGATTATCTGTTGAGCCTTTCATCATCCATCTACAAAATTCGACTTAGCCAAGGATTGAACACGTTGAACAAATCATGACTCAGGGTAGCAACGTGTTTGACGCGTTCTGTTAATCTATAATTAGTCTTGATTTGATCACCAATCCGTTTTCCTTTCTCTTCATAGGATTCTTCTGTATCATCTCTCGCCATAATCGTGTATGTATGGTTGTGACTCGCAATAAGATATATAAAAAGTTAGTTCTTTTAAACGGCCAAGACATTTCAAATGGCTGGGTAAATCCATTTGAACTTGCCCATCCAACATATTATGTATCTATCATCCAGTTAGGGCAGCCATAGGGCCCTAACCGGATGATGTCGACCCATGGCCAGGCCCGGTTTGAGGGGTCTACGGTCCCATGAGAGGGCCCGGGTGTGAGCGCGACTTTTGAGGGAGGTAGAACTTAGTTAAGTTAATGTATTAATTATCACCAGAGGGAGCACGAACCCACACGAGTACTGTCTTCAACCCAGTAACGACGGTTACCGATTTGTGACGATTCGAAACGGTCATTAATAAATTACTCAAGCATTTCTCCTCAAACACGAGACAATCAGTCACTCGCGAAACAAAAACTGTCCATCACCAAAATTTTCTCTCAACCATGCAACCCAGAAACGATTCAGAAACGACCCCCTTACTCTCGCGACCTTCCTCATCCTCGTCAAGCCAAATTAGTACGAACGATTTTTTGAAAGAAGCCTGGGTCACCTTTTGCGATGCGGTGCCGATCTCACTCACTTATATGCTTCAGAGCAGTCTTCAGACTCTCAGTATATTCCTTTGCGGCAGGCTAGCCGGTAAAGAAGCACTCAGCGTCGCTGCCATGTCGTAAGTTAACTTTTGAGTTTCTCACTCCCTCTGACCTGACAGGAAACCGTAGTGAAACCAAAGTAACTGATCCAAAATATGCAAAAAACAAACATCAAAAAATCGTTTGAATCTTATTAAAATAGGTACATGTGGGCTATGGTCACAGCTGGTTGTATAGCTTTGGGTGGAACTACAGCATTGGACACGTTAGCATCTACCGCATTCACCGCTTCAAGTGACATTTATCATGTTGGAACGCTTTTACAAAGATCAATGATAGTACTGTGAGTTACCTTCTTATTCTTTTTTCCACAGGTTTGATACATTAAAACGTTCAAAGAGCTGAACGATTTATTCCAAAATTATCAACACTCAATCGAAAACGGTCGTATAAACTCTTATACTATATGGGATCATGGGCAATAAAAGTTTATTGATTTATTTACCCTTTGGTATTTCTTGGTGGTTCATGGAGCCCATCCTCCTCGCACTCGGGCAAAACGTTGAACTTTCTAGTAACGCGCAAGTTTTTTTGAGGATTCTTTCTTTTGGAATGCCGCCCTTTATATGGTTCGAGTCAGTTGTAACATCCTTTGCTCTTTTTACTGGAAGGTAGAAGGTTTTGATGATATTTATGATATACTCTACCTCTTTCACCATATTTGTATTAAAAAATCTCAGGTCGATCAAAAAATTCCTGCAAGTGCAAGGTGTGTTAACCTACATTTTCACTCGAAGGTTTCATACAAGGCGATATTCTAACTGATTTAGTACATTCAATCCCAAACTTTCTTCACTGGTAAATTTAGGAATCATGCACGTTTCAACTATAGTTTTGATTATAGTTTCTCCTATAAATGTTCTCCTCAATTGGATCTTCATCTCCAAGTTAGGATTTAGAGGAGCAGCTTTGGGTACAACAATCACATATTGGCTTGCTTTTTCGATCATATGCGGTACTTGATCTTTTTCTTAATCAAATTTTTACTTGAATTTTGAGGTCAAGCTGATTGAGGTGTTGTTCTCAACTCTTTTTTTTTTCTATTTTTAGTCGTTGGTAGACTCATGGGAGGAGGCAAAGCATGGGGAGGCTGGTCACGGAAATGTTTTGAATCTTTGTGGCCTATGTTTAAGCTCTCGATTGCTGGTTTTCTAATGGTCGGCACAGAGTGGTGGTTCGTCAAAAAACAAAAAACAAACAAAACTTTGACTAATTATTCAGTATACCCATTATTTAAGATATTCACCAACTTTTTTTTTTTTGGCCTAGGCCTGTTTTACAAATAGGGCTTTTGAGATTGTAGCATTAGTTGCTGGACGAATTTCAGTACTCTCTCTCGAAGCTCAATCAGTGATTTTGACATTAGATCAAGTTTTAGCTACCTTACCTTTTGGTGTCGGAGTATCAGCCTCTGCTAGAATTGGTCATCTTCTTGGTGCTCGTCAACCGATTAAGGCTCGTTCAGCTGGACTCGCTGCAGTATCACTTTCTACTATTATTGGTGGCTCAGTGACGATTATCCTATTGACAACAAGGAATCGATTTGGATACCTGTTTAGCGTCGATGATGACGTAGGTGGCTTAGTAGCTGAAGTATTACCTTATGTAGCAGCGTTTCAAATTGCAGATGGTTGGGCGCAATCTTGTAGTGGTAAGCTTAAAAGTTCTTACTATGTCTTTGTCTTTATCAATCCACTCCAATTTGAAAAGTTGAATGGCTAACACACCAGTTTGATGTCTCTAGGAATCCTACGGGGAGTTGGCTTACAAAACGTTGGTGTGACGGTGAATATTGTGGCATACTACCTCATTGCTCTTCCGCTTAGTATCACTTTGGCTTTCCGTACTTCAATGGGCCTCAGTGGATTATGGCTCGGTCAGGTATGTAAACTTTTTGACTAGTCAACCATCACGGTATACATCCAATATGATTGGTATCTTCTTGTTGCTACTATTTTACCTTTAAGCTAACCAGCCTCTTTAAAATGGGAAACGGGTAAAGTGTGTTGCCTTATTTCTGGTAGGACTATCCGAGTTTGTGATGATTCAGTGGATTCGTTGGGATGATGAAGTTGAAAGAGCCGTTGATCGTGTTGAATCAGAGTGTCTGATTCAAACAATGGATTAAAAGAACAAAACCCTGTCTCGTTTTTTCCCTCCTGATCTTCTTCTTCTTCTTCTTTTTTTTTTTTGGCGTATATCATATACATTCATGAGGTCTTGCTGTTATTTTATTTTATTTTATCAAAATTGACCAACCAACCGATTCAGGGTTTGTACTTCTTTTTTTTTTCTTGTCTTTTTTTTTTTTTTTTTTTTTTTTTTTTTTTTTTTTGAAAAGCGTGATTTGCATTTGGAAGATTTCGAAATAGAAGAGAATAACAATGATTTACAATCAAAACAGGCAAAAAAAAAAAAAATAGTGAAATAATATAGATAAAAGTATATCAAACCAAGTGATGCAATCTGATCTAAATGCAATGGTTAATTATTTATGTTTGAGAAAATTTTGTGAAGGCTTTTTATGTGAACCAAATAATGTTTGAGCTATAGAAGACCCATATATGATAGGGACATGATTTTTGATTCTGTGTAGTTTATTTGTCCCTTGATCATGAGACTGAGAATCATCAATATCAAATTCAAAAACTGATTGTTTTCTCACTTGATTAAGTCAATACTAAATATATATATAGAGAGAGAGAGTGGTTGATACTGAGTTGGAGTAAAATTGAAGTTTTTTTCCAACCAAAGCAAAAAAAAAAAGGAAATTGTTGAATTTTAAGTTGATTTGTTTACTTGAGATGGTTCAGATACTTCTCCTTTTAGATTTTCAAGGTACTGGCAAGGTTTTGAAAAGTATTTAAGTATGTTAGATTTGCTTCAGATGAATTCAAGTGTACATGTGTAAATGATACATCCCTTGATAAAGGCATGTGATAGAATGCTTTTATGTCTTAGAGGCTTAAGCTGTTTATCAAGTGTGAGAGTTGATGAGCTCATGAAAAATTCTTTAAGACTATCCAATTTGTTTCCATCATCATTATCAGCAAAACTTCAAGTTTAAGAAATTTATCTGGTTCAATGTTGAAGTCAGATCAAGTTGAAGAAAATTCCAACCAGATATTAAAATTAACTCATCAATCAACCACAATTTATGAACCCATCTCAACATCAGATTCAGATTCAGATGATCCCAATTCACATTTAATTCATCCCGAAACAAATTCACTCATGTCATTCTTAAAACGTCACACAACTTATAGAAAATTACTCATCCTCATCCTCATCATCACCCTCTTATTCTTCATCATATGGCATCCAAACCATCAACGTTATTCGGCCACTCAAAAAACTTCTCAATCAAGCATACTAGATAACTCCTTACCGACTTGTATGGCACCACCAGATCAACCTAAATATCAATTTGCACTCATGATAGACGCTGGTTCAACTGGTTCAAGAATTCACGTTTATAGATTTACACGTTGTCAAGATTTAGCAACCGGAACTCCATCTTTACCTAAATTAATTGATGAAAAGTTCATCAAAATTCAACCTGGTTTATCAGCTTACTCAAATTCACCTAAACAAGCAGCTCAATCTTTAAAAGTTTTACTTGAGTCAGCTATTGAAGTGGTACCAATCAATCAAAGAGCTTGTACACCTATCGCTGTAAAAGCTACAGCGGGTTTAAGACTCTTAGGTGAAGAACAGAGTGGTGCAATTATTAAGGAAGTCGAACGTTGGTTAAGATCAGATTGGCCTTTTAGTGTAGCAAAAGGTGCTGTAAGTATCATGGATGGAGCTGCTGAAGGAGTTTATGCATGGGTGACGATCAATTACGTGAGTTGAGACAAATTCAGAATTAGCATCCTTCTCCTTTGTGTGTATTTGATTTAAACTTGAATTGATATCATATATTCATGTTGGATTTCTAATAAAAGTTACTGAGACGGATTGGTCCAAGGACGTCGCATAGTAACGAACAAGATAATACAACAGCAGCAGTACTAGATTTAGGTGGAGCATCAACTCAAATTGTATTTGAACCTATCGATGAAAATTTAAACGATGATAAACCAGCTCTTGAACCTGGAGAACACGTATACGCACTTAGTTTTGGTGGAAGAGATCATAATCTTTATCAACATTCTCATTTAGGTTACGGTTTAATGGAAGCACGTAGATCAGTTCATAGTTTAACTTCCTTTAATGAACGTTGGAGATCACAACATCAAAAAAAAATCAAGAAAGAAATTCAAATTCCTAGTCCTTGTCTTGTAAAAGATGGTAGGAAGAAAGTAGAACTAGAACCAGATCAAATAATTGAACTCATTGGAACTGGTGCGGGTTTTGATGCTTGTAGAAGGTTAATTGAAGTGATAATGGCTAAAGATGCAGTATGCCCACTTGGACCTTGCGCATTCGGAGGGGTATATCAACCGAGATTTGTGGATAATTTTAAGAGTGGTCCTATCTATGCGTAAATGAATTCAATACCATAATTGTTTTGATAAAAAAAAAGTCGTGCAAAAGATAGAGAACTAATTGAAAGTTTGGATTATTTAAGTCTTTCTTATTTTTATGATCGTATTCAACCACTAGGTCTTAAATCACCTTTCAAACTTCACGATCTACGTCGTTTGGCAAACAGTGTATGTTTAGGTCGTCAAGGAAAGAATTGGGTAGTAGTAGAAGAGTTCGGGGGAGGAAAAGAGGCTATTGCCGAGTTAGAGGATAGGCCTGAATATTGTCTCGATCTTACATTCATGTATAGCTTATTAAGTTTTGGATATGAAATTGATGACAACCGAGAGATTGTGGTGAGTTGTTCCTTCTTTTGATCTTTTTTTTTTTTTCTTCGGTGGAACGTTGTGGTTTTTATTGCTCACTATTATATCATGATATATGAATCTCACAGATCAGTAAGAAAATTGACGGGGTCGAATTAGGATGGTAAGCTTTTTTTTTTTTCTCTTACAAAACTTCACCAAACCTTATCAACAGTTTTTTTTTTTTTTTTCTGTATGTGATTGTGAATAGGGCACTGGGTGCAGCCATAGCGATGATTGACGGAAAAATTGAATGTCGAGCTTGAAGCTAAACAATCTTGTAACATTACCCTCATTTATCTATCTTGTTCTTTTTTTTCATATATATATATATACATATAGAAGAACAAATCAAGAAATTGGGAATTTGGTAGCATTCATTCTAAACAAATAGAGGTAGCATTTATTCTAAACAAGTAGAGGTAGCATTCATTCTAAACAAATAGACAGGTGTTGAGAAAAATGATTTAATGATTCCTTAAGGACATTGAGACAATATGATCGTGAGATGACAAATCAAGTCACCTGTACTGCTCATGAAACAGTCGAGATGTATGAACTATCTGTTCTTGATATTTGGGTTGTTTGTTGAATACATGACTGGGCTTGAAAACTGTAAGTTATGTTTCTGTTTTTTTTTTCTAAGAAAAAAAAAAAAAAAAAAAAAAAAAAAAAAAAAAAAAGGCCCCAAAAAAAAAAAAAAAAAAAAAAAAAAAAAAAAAAAAAAAAAAAAAAAAAAAAAAAAGGTAAGTATATTTTTTCATTCATGATTTTGTTTTAACTCTCAATAATTTAATTTAAATATATATATATATATATATATATAAGAGTAATAAGAAATGAAAACCTTATTAGTTGGTTCACCTCAAAACCACAAGTCAGTTTCTGAAATTCATCAACTTTGTTTTCTTTTTCGGTTCTTCTTTTTATCACCAAGAAATCTCACTTGGCTTGCTCTGCTTCAACTCTTAGTCTGTGTAAAGACTTTGTGTCTCAAAGTCCTTCATTATGTCTCTCTCACTTCTGTTGTCATCAAAACCCAGGAGTTACTCCAGAAGCCCCTGTTCATTACTAGCTATCTCCAGTATGGGTCAGCCACATTAAGACCAATCAAACCAATCATCAAAGAAGAGAATACAATTTAAGAGAATCAAGAGTAAAGCCTAGCTCCAATACGGTTCAGTAAGGCAAAAGATCCAAGTGGAGCTAGGAACAAGCTGTTAAAGGAGTTCTTGAACAACCCGTGTAATCAAGTCCATTGAAGGAACCCTTACCCCCTGCCGGCCACGTCCTCTGCCTTGTGATTTCCTTGATAACTTTCAAAAAAGAAAAAGGAAAAGAAAAAAAAAAACCCCTCTGGGCACATGATCACCAGGGCCTGCCATCAACGGTGGAACTCCAAGATCTGTTCAAAGATTTCTTGATCCCAGCTTCAATTCAAGATGTGTAATCCCAGTTTCTATCCCATCTCCCTAGGCATTCTAAGAAGAAGTGGCTGATTATTTGTGTCTAGCTTGTGTCAAAAGCCTTGATCAGTCTTTGAGTACTCCTTTTTCATGTCTGTTTGCCTACTAAAGCACTGATGGGAGATTTTTTTTTTTTTTTGGAACTCAAATCACTTCAGAGCAGCCATTTATCTTGCTCAACTCAAGTTGACCAACCAGAAAATAAGGTCAATGAATTTTATCTTTGAACAACCAAAAGTGTCTCTAAGCTTGGAAAGTCTGAAGGTACTTCAACTTTTTTTTAACAACAGCGGATGAGGTACTTATGAGGTATGGTCTGTTTTTGCTTTTCCGTCTACATAGGATAGAGAGAGAGAACTGATAAGCTTGATCAGATTCACATGAAAAACAAGATTCAGGCTATCAATTTTTTTGGGGGGGAGGAGACCGAGGGATGCTATCAAGAGCTGAGCTGTACTTCATCAAGGTATGTTTGCACTTCAAAGATACATATTACATAAATACTAACTGATCCCGATGCGCTGAAAAAAAATTTCTCCTCTAGGTTATGGACATTCCAACGCTCCAGCATTGGCTCACGGCCATGATCTAATGTTGGTGTTTCGAAACTAAAGTCGATGAACGGGGATCAAAACTAGGAGTTTCAAGATGTGCAACTAGCAAGGTTCAAAAATCTTTGAAGCTGAAGAGAAACTTATGCTGGTGAGCCTTTAGAGACTTTGAGCTGGTATGCAACTCAGTCCATACTGTCAGATGGGTTGATGCAGAATTAGGTGTCTGAAAGTATGTCTTGGAGATTGGGAACGTGCTGACTGCTCACGCGTGTTCAGGGTAAATACAACTGAAATTGACCTCTCTGCACTTCTAAAGTTTGGGTACTTCTGTGCCTACAAGTGTTGGCTTTATGTTCTTGAAACATTGGCTCACTTTTTGGTCCAACCGCTGCTTTTGGTGGAACAGCTTTGAGAGACCTGATTCTAACCTGAAAGGCCATGGAAGGCAAGCCTAGTCCATTACTTGGCAAAATACTTGCGACAACTCGATCCAAATAGCATGGCGTTAGAGAATGAGCTCACACACTTGGACTATGCACCAAGAAGTGAATCAGAATCCAATTCTGGACCGAAACCGAAGGCAAATTACTGATATAACACAGGACATTACATTCATGCCTCAAAAAGAAAGAGATTCAAGACTGATCCTGATCATGATCACCCCTGCTCATCGGCCTCAATCGTAATAATCATTGTTGATACTGTTCAAAGTAGCCAATAATGGTTCATCCGTCTATTGATTAATGCATTGCTGACTGATTCGCTCAGCCTCGAATATCCTTAGTCAAAACCACACCCAATTTGTCGAAGAACTTACTGTTACAACATGAATATGCCGTGATCGAACAGCACACTCAATGACTTTAGAGGTAAGAATCCCAAAAGCCCTTGGTAGAATTGTTCTCAGGCCCATTCTCGATCCCCAACAGCTTGACTACCAACCCATATATCTCCAGGTTTGAAAACGTCTCCATTAGGCCAGCTGGTTTGTCCTGTCGAGCTCGAAAGGATGGTCCATAGGCAAGGAAGATGCCTTGCATCTCCGTTTCATCGTTATCATAGCCATGCACACCCTGAAAAACCATCGCCAATTGTAAATCTCAATGGATCTTTTTTTTTTTTTGCGAAACAAAGATGTTTCTACAAATCCGCATTGCGGGCAAGAGAAAGGAAAAAGGAGTGCAACATACTTTAGGCCGATAATGTCCTTTCATGACCACCTCGTGTTCATGTTTGGTAGTGACTACCCATCCAGGGTACGGCACAATATAAATTGGCGCAATCCTATCATTATTTGACTAAAGGGTTCAGAGAAAAGATATCTGATTCAGTGAATTTTAGTCATGGATAGCAGGATGGGGGGGGGGGGGGGACTAACAAAATGCCATTTCTTAGGCATCGTCTCGTGAGTATAGACCTCAAACGACTTATGCTTCTTAGCCGCCTCAAGTAGTTTCTCGAGAATTGGCTGTGTGTCAAATCCTTCCCTGAACCTTAGTCCAGCCGCGGGCCAACCTAAAAAACCACCGGTACCAACACGCGTAATGAGCAACGAGTTTTTGAATTTTTGACTAAAGGATAAAAAGGAGTCTCACCATCAGTGATGAATAGTTGTAAAAAAGTGTCCTGACCCAAAATCTCATCTAGATATATCACTCTCTGGTCACTACTCGCACTCATTCCGTGATCACTAACATAGATCACATCAACAATCTCGGAAAGATTGCGGTCTCTTAGTGACTTATCCAATGAACCAGCAAACATGTCCATTTGCTTCAATGTTTCATTCATGTGTACGTTCTCCGGTCCATGCAAATGTCCGACCTCGTCTATGTCAGGTACATAGATATATACCAACTCGGGTCGATCTTGAATTGGCATATCTACCCAAGACACTATCTATCAGTATTTGCCCGTTTCTTTGATGCTTTTTTGTTTTCAAGCACTGATCCGCATACCTATCCAATTTTCCAACAGTCTGATCCGTTTCGACCACTTGAAATGCTCTTGAAAAGCCCTCCAGAAGGTTGGTCGGACCTTCTCTGATGTGTAAGGTGGACCGGGCCACATCATCACGGCTGTTCGCATGTGATTTTTGACAGCCGTAGCCCAAAGCTAATATCCAAAATGTGAGAAATTGATTAAAATTTGGTCAGCTAGGCAGCTCCATCACTCAAGTCTCTCTCGTGCTGTGCATATTTACAGGGTTGTATATATAGAAATCTTCCTATAGGAAGTCATATAAAAAATGACATACAGGTTCACCACCCCACCAGTGCGCATCCCAACTCGTAGAAGGGTCTGTATTTAAGAACTTTTGTTTCAAGGCAGGATCCCAAAAATTGTTTGACACCATACCGTGTGATTCAGGATCTAAACCGGTAACGATCGACCAATGATTCGGAAAGGTCAATGATGGAAATTGAGGCTTGAGACCTTTTGCACGAATCCCCTTCTCTCCCATCGAGATTAATAATGGGGTCAATTTTTGATCCAGATAGTCTGCCCTAGTTCCCAACGGGGTCATGAGTTCATCGGACTGGGCTAAGTGAGTTGGAACAAGAGAGCGATCACCTGAAGCCATCGAGTGATACCACGATTACAGTCTTCCTGAAACGATGAGTTCCATTGAAAAGCGGAGCAGTCGCGTTAGCTTTCTTGAAAGAGGCCTGGAGGTCGACGTCATTCCAGGCCCCTCCTTGACCTGCCCAATTGGCAGTTTTGGCAGTGATGCTCCCAGGTGGGCCTAATGGACGACTCTGTGTGGATTGGGGTTGTACCGTGATATAAGTTGAGAGTTTCCGTAGAAGAGGAGCAAATGAGAAGAATCCTAGCATGAGACTTGAGGCGAATAGAGATAGTAAGACAAAAGTTCGAGGCGAGACTGGTGCGAGTGATGAAGGGCTACGATCGCGTGGAAGGGAGGTAGAGGGCTGATGAGAGAGTAAATGCTGATGAACTGATTGGTCTGGGTCATCGTTATGAAGTTGATGAGAGGGAGGCAAGTGTTCGTCTGAGTGTTGGGCGATTGAGGCTTTTCGTGCCCTGACCATTGATATTCAAAGTTTTGGTGTGAAATGGATGGATGAAGGAGAACTCTCGGGGGGACGGGGGACGGGGGTTGGGGGGGGGGGGGGGAAACAGTGGGACTATTACTCGACATTTAAACCCGCTCACGGCTGACCCCGATGCATGAAGGTCGGGATCATCCCCCGTCGGGTGGGTAACACAATACCCGTCCCGACTTGTGTCACTCAGTCAGTTTCTAACAGACCTCAGATCGGTTCCGGTTGACTGGGCACTCAAAACCAACACTTTCTCCAAGTTCTACATATTATTATGGAAGCCCTCTTCTTCAACTCTCACACAGGTTAGCACTTTATTTTCTATTTCCTATCCATTTACTACCTCGCGTAATATTGATGGAGATGCTCATCTTTTTCACAGGTTTCCTGGAAGGCGTCATTCGAGGCTTTAAAGCCGGATTGCTCACCCAAAACCATTACCAAAACTTGACTCAATGCGACACGCTCGATGATTTCAAGATGCAACTATGTAAACCCTCCCTCTCTCACGCCCAGGACTAAATGCATTCACAAGATCCCCAACTGACTGGCTTTTTTGATAGCGGCCACTGATTACGGCAACTTCCTCGCAAACGAGACGCCACCTATTTCTACCTCCACCATCGCCGAGAAGGCTACAGCTAAGCTGGTGGCCGAGTTCAATTACATTCGATCAAACGCCGTAGAGCCTCTTTCGACTTTTTTGGACTACATGACGTATGGATGGTTTCTTCCTCACTCTTCCGCTGCTCTTGACCATCTTTGTACTGAAGAAGTTTTCCTGGTGGATATTGGGTTCACAGTTATGCGTATATGATCGATAACGTAGGCTCTACTTGTGAAATTTATATACCTGATTAATGCAATACTGACAACAACCATATGAGTTCAGGTCATCTTGTTGATCACTGGAACCTTACACGAGCGCGATACGCACGAGCTCTTGGACCGATGTCATCCGTTGGGTGTCTTCGAGACTATGCCCGCTTTGTGCGTGGCAACAAATGTCGAGGAGCTATACAATTCGGTAATGGTTGAAACCCCGCTTGGTACGCGCAATGCTATCCTGTCAGTCTCAGTGGTTATGTCCTTTAACAAGTTTCTTGCTTGCCCCTGGATTTTCCCCAAAAGCACCCTACTTCCGAGACTGTCTCTCGGCTCACGATCTCGATGAACTCAATATCGAGATCATCCGTAACACGCTGTACCGGGCCTACCTCGAGGACTTCCATCGGTTCTGTACCACGCTCGGAGAGCCTACATCCGGAGTAATGGACGCGATCCTCGGCTTCGAGGCTGATCGGCGCACGATCAACATTACCATCAACTCTTTTGGTACCCACCTAACTAAGGAACAGCGCTACCGACTCTTCCCCCGTCTCGGCAAACTCTACCCGGAGGGTAACTTTCTGCTTGCTCGAGCGGAGGAGGTGGAGGGTGTTAAGACAGTGACAGATAACGTTCCAGAGTATCGAGGCTTTTTTGAGCCCGGAGCTGGGAATCGCGGTTCGGAAGATGTAGTACAGTATCTCGAAGATCACTTTTTTCAGCAAGAGGTTCATCTCAACAAGCTCGCATTCCTGCAACAATTTCAATACGGTGTCTTTTACGCATTTTTCAAGGTGACCATCACTTTCCTCACTTTAAAAAAAGTTGCACTGGCATGTTGACTGCTGGACTGGATGAATAGCTTAAAGAACAGGAAATCAGGAGTCTGACATGGATTGCAGAGTGTATTGCACAGAATGCAAGGGATCGAATCAATGACTATGTAGGCTTATTACATCTTTCACTTGCACTACTACCACACACTAATTTTGTCTGACCTAGGTCCCCACGTTCTGAGGGTTTGATCGACATTGCGGTTTTGTTGAATGGAAACCAAAAGAAGAAGAAAAGAAAATTCAATTGGACCACTTTCTATTTCTAGATTTTTTTTTTTTTTTTGTGATTCCAATTGCCTGTGTACTAATTTTTCATCACCCGCTATTTTTATGGTCATGTAATACTTTCTTTTCTCTTGCGTTCATTCATTCATCCAAGCAACATTTTCAATCTGCTTTCTTTTCTACGTCCAATGGGGAATGGCCTTTGAGCCATTTTTTTGGCTGTACAATGGCGGGACTTACCTCGATCAGAAGATGACAGAGTCCATCTTGCCACATGATGTTTTAAGTCCAGATTTGCGCTTTCAAGATGTATAGTAAAAATAAAGTCTCTTTTTTTTATTTCTTCAATGAACTCTTCCAGTATTAGAGTTAAGAGCTCTGTAATTGTCGGAATACATAACTGTGACTCGCACATGTTACATTAATAACTGACCTTTCCTTACCATCTCTCGTCTCGTGATGCATACTACAGCTTGGTTTTTAAAATTTCTCTATATTTCGAATTTTAGCGTAAAAAAATTGTATTCCCAAATTTAATTTTTTTTTTTTTTTTGTCTTTCAAACCATATTTATCTGCGTGTTAAGAGAATCAAATGTATATAAAAAGGTGTCATGAGTTATAATATTGAAAACTCTTCTCATCTTTCAAAGTTTCTATACCTCATTCATATAAAAGTTTTATCATCTCGTTGTACTAATGTCAACTTTTCATGAATGATTATTCTTATTGTGATCTTCCCCTTCCTCTTTCAAAAAAAAAAAAAAAAAAAAAAAAAAAAAAAAAAAAAAAAAAAAAAAAAAAAAAAAAAAAAAAAAAAAGGACTGAAATTTTATTATTATTATAATAATCTTTTTCTGGGTATACAAAAATGTACTAAAAAATACCTTTTTCTTTTTTTTTTTTTTCTTTTACTGTTACATTCACTTGTTCAAATAAAACAAGTTGGGAATTGGTAACAACACACACACACACACACATACACACACAATCTTTATATTGTTTGTCGAATGAAAATTCAAATTTATATGTATATATATTTATATATTCTTAAATAGTCATATAAAGTCTATAATCACTTCAAGTTTTTTTTTTTTTATAAAAAAAAAAAATGCTTAGGAATTAAGTCAAGTAATGTCAAGTTTTAGCAAAAAAAAAAAAAAAAAAATGAGCTATGGAAAATCACTTTGATATTCAATTTAAAAGTCTCAAAAAACTTGAAAATAAATGAATAAATAAATAAATAGGGGATCAGAGACTTGATTCAAGTTAGCTGATAGGTGTAAAATTTTTCAAAGGGCCCTTTAGAGTTAATGGTTCTTGAAATCAGCCAAAAAAAAAAAAGGAGTAAGATTACCTCTCTCTCTCAATTTTCAGTTTCATTCCCCCATTTTTTTTTTTTCCTTTTATATATATATATATATATATATTACCTCTTGTTACACAGATTATTAATAACACATTCAGCCTCTACTGTTATCTATAAATGGTTCAGGGATTAGATAAAAAGTTGTTAGAAGCAGACCCAAAAAAAATCTCCTAGGAAACTTTTATGGATAAGTCTTGAGGTTAAGGGTATAGTGTAGCTTAAGGATTGGAGTTTCTTATGATAAAAAGGAGTGAAAAGATTCAACAAAACAAAAAAAAAAGAAAAGGAAAAAAACAGATCAAAGATATTACTGTATACTGTACAAGATAAAAGTGTGAGACTAGAGATCAAAACACTCTTAAGGAGATTAGGGAACCCATGAAGTGGGACAGAAACAAAGTCATGATAAAAATCCATAAAGATAAAGGGAAAAAAAAAGCGCAATCCAAAATAGCTTCAAAGGAGAAGCGAAGAGAGAGGTTGAAAGATCATAGGAGCATATCAAACTCATGACTCCAAGATTCCTTCTTATCCATTTCCCAACTCTACTCTGTTTTGATGACCGGTTTGTGATTAGACTCGGAGTCAAACGACGTGTGTGGCTTGAACTCGTCTGAAGAATGTGAAGCAACTGGTTCGGAGCGTTGATTCTTTGGTGCTATGTTTCCCGAGATTGGATTCAGATGATGAACAGGGAACTTGAATGGTGTCCTCCTTCCGGATTTGGGGCGATCTTTGATGTCAAGGAACATATCTTCGCATAATGTATGGTCCCCTTGAGGATGATCGGCTCGACTAGGCCATTCCCTCGTGCTTCATTCACCACCCAGCCATCAACATTTGCTAGCTTGAAAGGGAGATGGAGAGAAAGAGAGAGAGAGAGAGAGACTCACTGTGTTCTCGAATAAAATTCAAGCGGCTGGATATCATAAGTCTTGTAGAGCAGACTATCAAACACCGAATCTTGATCGGCGCCGGCTCGGAAAGCGTAGGTGAGAGAGATCAAGGGTATGCGAGGTGGACGTAGGAGGCCGGAGAAGTAAGTGACTAAGAAGGTGACAGCGGAGATCTTGAGGATCGTTCGAGTCGAAAGCGATTGAGAATTGATTGAGGAAATGATCCTGATCCAATGGGAACATGGCAAGTCAAAGTATCATTAGCCATAAATACATTTTTCATGGGCGAATATGTTAAACGTGTCATTCAGATTAGAAGCCGAGCCTCAACTGATTGGCAAGGATCTTTGAAAAAAAAATAAAAATTGAACGTATCTCAAAAACATTTTCAAAGTATAGAAGGAATATAAAGGCTAATATCAAAGGTCCACTTACGACATGTGTCTTTGATGACGGTAGGATAGACAATATGGGGGTGGGGGTTCAAGTTTAAAAAATTCAAGAGGTCGTAAAATGTGTTTCGAGTAATCATAAAGTTTTTTTTGTGATGAATTTTTTCTGCTCGAATTTTAGATGAGAGGACAGGTTTGCACGGGCCCCACTTCTCGTAGGTTCGTAGTGCCTGGATTGGGTTCTGCATCCACAGATGGAATGCCCTGATTGAGATGGAGTTTGATGGCACCAACAGAGTCTTCAAGTCAAGATTGATAGCGGCCTGTAAAATCATCAGGCACCGCTCAGTTTCTGCTCGTTTCTGTCTTACGGTCTGCTTGAAAACCAAACGGAACGAGCTTAAAACGTGGTTCGTTTTGTTTGTATATTTTACGTTAAATTTACGAAATCGACCAAAGATTCAAAAGACATTCAAGCAGCCCAAAAAATGCCGATTTGGAACCCACTCAAATGAGCTCATTGAGAACTGGGCAAGAATCCACAATCCTCCTCATAACTTATCTTTTTCTCTCTTTTTTCGTCCCGAAAATCTAAGGCGTCATAAATGAAATGATGAAGGGGTTTTGTGTCTTTTTCGTAAGCGGTGAATTGTTCGAAATAGGAAGATATTGGTCTGATTTTCAATATCCGAGCCAATAAGACTTCCCAGATTGAAGTGACTCTAATCCGAGCCAGACCTGAACCATTGCCCAACCTCAACCTCAACCTCAACCTCAACCGTAACTGGACCTGCTATGACACAGTCCCTTCACCTCAATCACCTCACCCGGTTCACTGCAGCCATCAGCATTGGAAAGTTACCGACCCAAGTACAGCTCGAGTCCATCCTTGACTCATTGCTTGGCTCAGCTCTCTTCGAGGAACCCTCAACAGAGCTCATCTCAGCTTTGGCTGGCTTCCTTCGAGCTTTTCGCGACTTTACTCACTCAAAGAATCGTGCGTATGACGTCATTGTCCTCGTCCTCCTGCTTGGATGATGTATCGACTGTTTTATGTATGGATACGCTTTCACAGCCAAAAACCAGTTTCAAACCTTACTCTATGCTGCCTCCCATCACCTCACTCTTGCACCCATCCTCGATCCTCCCTCAACCAGTCAACGTAAGTTTAACACTCACCTTACTTTCCAAGTCTTGGTCCATATGTCAACATCTCCCTCTTTGATGCGTGTCGTAGACCTACCTACTCCTCAGGAGCTCTCTCACGCACTCCTCAACCTCCTACATATCATCCTAAGCTCAGAGTCCTTTCGAAACCTACTCGATAGCACATACTCTCTCCTCGCTCAGATTGGAAAAGGTGCACCAGATGACAATCGCCCACAAGAACTGATTGACGAAATCTCTCGTTCGCTCGTCTCGATCCTTGTCGGCATCAAATCTCATCTTTCCGCAACCCTTCGCGAAACACTTGCCGCAATCGCGACTTATGGATGGCGTTATGCAGACCATATCGAGGAGCAGGCCGAGTTGACTGAGGTATGCGAGATCGCTTTCGAGTGTGTGTGCGGGTTCACAGGACGGGAGCCATGGACGGACTTGGCTGAAGCTGTACGCAAGCTGATCGACGACCGAGCGGTGATCGAGATCCGTGATCAAGTCAGTTTCAAACCCATTTCCCCATAATACTTGTCTTCGCGTCACTACACTCATCCATGGTGTATGTACCGTATACGTAGTTGTACCGCTTGCTTTCACAGGCTATGGAGGACGATGAGCGGATTTACGATCCGTCATTCTACCGCTCCTTTCAATCCCTCCTTATCAGGCTATGGGATACCACTAAACCTGAACAACTAAGCGAGCCATTGAGAATTCTGAAAGAAATTCGAGACCGAATTGTTACAGACGAAAAATCGGTTGCCCTTGTAGTGTCTCTTGCTGACCTTGCCGGACACTTTAACATCGAGGAAGCGAGCCAGCAATCTGGGGCGCTAAGTAAGAGAGTTTGGAGAGATTTAGTCCTCGCAATCCTTCCCAAGCTGTTGGCCATGGTCAAAGTGAGCGTCTGCGTTGGTTTAGGCAAAGAGAAAGTCTGAATGGACTGAAGTTGATAAATTTTTTCGTTCGAAGGAGATCCCACTACCGAGGATAGAATTTGTATCGAATTCTGTGCAACTGGCTATTGACGTCTGTCCCCTCTTCTCCTCCCTTTACCGCCCTTGACCCAGGCTGAACGCTTTTTGGAATCATCTAGCCGCTTGGTTTACGTTCAACCACAAGCTTCATGCCCACCTATCTTCGCTACACCTCCCATACAACCATCACCCTCGAGAAACCGCCTATCACAGAGCGAGCCTCGACTACTATCGATGTACCTTCGCCATCACCTTCACCTTCGCTTGTCTCTCGGCACACTCTGACTATTAGGGGTCTCAGGTTGTACACTAAAGACGTTGGTTTCTATGTTGAGAAAAAGTCGTGTCTCGTGAAGTTTTCTGATGAGGGACTCGTGGACGTATTTGTTGGAATGGGCACCGATGACGGTTTAAGCTGCGCTTTCGAGCTGGTCTTTGACGATGAACATTGGTTAAAGGTCAAAGCAACACACGTCGAAGTCCAGGTTGGTCTAAACGTTTCCCATCACCTTTTTATGAGCCAACAGCATTTGAAAACGATGCCCCCCCTCCCCTGGAAAGAATTCAGATAGTTTTGCTAATGTTTTTTTTTTTTTTGTTCGGGGATCGGTAGGGCTTGGGTTTCTTCCCTCACCACTCCTCACATCCTGTGCTCAATTGGTTCCTAAAACGTGGTCTAGCGCTCTTTGTTCAATCTAAGCTCGCTTCCACGCTTGAATCACACCTAGCGCACCAGCTCAAGCAGCTAGAGGATCTTGTGGTGCGAATTCGGGCACGCTACAGTAACGCTCCTGGCCCGAGGCCCGACCAGAACCCAGATGAAGGAGATAAAGACGATAAAAGGAGGGCAAAGATGAAGGTGGAAGGGGTTGGGCTTAGGATTGAGGCTGATGATGGGTCGTACGTTATTGGGATCGGGTTGGGCGATCGACTATTGGAGGGGAAAGGACTTCCGGGAATCAAACGGGGAATGGAGCAGGTGAAGGAAGCCGCAGGTGAGGCGGCTTCAGAGGCGGTCGGGCAGGTGCAAGCAAAGGTGAATGGGCTTGCGAAAGCAGTGCAAGAGGGTCTAAGGGATGGTTCGGAGGAGGAGGAGGAGTGGAGGTCTGATGCGTTTGAAGTTGATAACTAATGATCCAAAAGATGGAAATCTGATAAAGCGTACATATTATTATTTAACCCAAGAGATCTTTTTAGGACGATTGTGATCTGTATAATACTTATTGAAGCTGGTCATGATCATGCGAGTTGTATCTGCACAACAACCACAAGAGCAAGTTCCCTTTGGCCGAGTGAAATTCATAGGTGTTTGACTATTCCATAGATGTTTGGTGAGTAGTTAATGGGAGGTGCTAGTCACCCAGAATGGTGGCAAGTGAGGGTTTTCCAAAGGTGGTTGAATTTTCCTTCCTAGATGGACAGTCCATAATTAGAGGTTGGCTCGGATGGCTGCACTACACTTTGCACTGACACTCATAGCAGGCCCACATCTGCTTACATAGATAAAGTTGCTATGTTTGATTGCGGTATAATGTGCCCAGATTCCTTCCAGCCTCACATGCTATATGTGAGAAATGATTGATGAGTACGATCCCAAGAAGTGACGATGAAGAGTAAGTCTGATTCTGATTCTGATAAACTTGCTTACTGTGCTTTTGGATAGAGGGGACTTGACTTTGTCAAGTCTCAATACGTCCGTGCATGTTTCCCTATTGGATGTGACTGAGCGACCCACTTCCCCCGCCATCCCTTAACTTAACACAAAGTCCCAACTCGCTCGGAAGCCTCTGAGGCCTCGAGGAAGGACTTATAACTATTTGTGTCGGACTAATGGCCTGATTACGACAGATTCCAGTGCACCTGCAGCCTTACGAAAAAAAAAAAAAAAAAAAAAAAAAAAAAAAAAAAAAAAAAAAAAAAAAAAAAAAAAAGTGTCTTTAACACCATTGTACATATGCCTGTGGTCCCAAACTCCCTTGTCTTATCTGTCCTCCTCAGCTCACTTGACTGGAATGACCAGTAGTATGAAGACAGGATGTAATGTACTGTGGAGGCTGTATTGATGATTGGAAGTTAAAATCATGGGCCCAAAGGCTTTTTGTACGTTTTGAACTGGTGGCAAATCCCCTGGTAATGCAGTCTCGTCTGTGGACTTTTGGTCATCATCATACATCCCCTCTCCTCATACACATCTCATGCCAACATTGACTCAGAGTTGGACACACACAGACAGACACAGACAGAATGCTCCAGACCTCTTGGATGAAGGCCATACAGCATCTTCTACCCAGATTATTCACAATCCCATACCACAAGGGTATAATGGATCCGTTCCGGACAAAACCAAGATGCTTGGTGATCCACCAGGCCAACCAGCTTTTCAGGTGAACCTCCGGTCCGAGGATGTGATGATGAGCAATGGTACATCCTGTGGTCCTGCTGTCAAGCCAAATACAACCTTGATGCAAGAGATCTCAAAGTGGAATCAGTCCTGAGTCTGATGCAACAGTGGAGACACATATTCCTTCTGGTGATCACAGGCTATATAAAAAAAAATCATGACTACCTGAACGATAACCTCCTGGACTATTTCAACCAGAATGTCAAGCCATTTGAATTGAAGGTTGAGATCAGTAGAGGAGTCATTCTAAGGGATTTTTTGTGCAAATATATATATATATATATATATAGTTGGATTGCCTCATTTGATTCCTGAATTATCAAATCCACACATGTTTGTACCACTTTGGCAATATCTGGATCCTTAACATACACATCATCATCCTGAACCACCCCAAATTCATCACATCTTTCACTATCGGCCCCTTCATTAAAATTCACTTGCATCTCTCTCTCCTTTGGTCAACTCTGTATATTGTTCAGCCATTTCCTACAAACTGAAATTCCATGTTGGTCTGCCTACTGTGAAGTCATGATTTTTTTTCCACAGGTACCATCAATTGACAAAGAAGCTTGTTGAAAAAGAGCATTGTCTTTCACACCATCTGTGCATTCACCACCAACAAAATTGCATCACACAGAGGCATGCTATGTCACATAGCAGGCCAAGATGCGATGCAATAGGTCTATTTTCCAAGGTAGGGACCTTGAAAACAGCCTATTACACAACCAAGGTACAGTTCCAGTTCTAACTCAACTTGATCCGATGTGCCCACCACTTTCTCCACCTTAGACAATACCCATCTTTTCCAGCAAGCTTTTCCCTTCTTTGTCTTTCACCATGATCATCTCAATGTCATATAGTTATGTCTTGTGTTGAATTCCAGCCATAGTCCTCTGAACCCCACAATTTCCTTTGGGATTTAGGGTGCCATTGTTCACAGATAGAAGTGCATGGATCATTTTTCTTTAGCTGTGAATCCTTTTTCTCTTAGCCAGGTGACCCATTGGACTGTTTCTCAGGTGATGACTGGTTGGCACTTGATGGAAAACACATGATGTGTTTTTTGCATGATTGAATCAAGGAATTGGAGATTGGATATGCTCTTGCAATTGAACAAACATTTGAATCAACCTGCACCTAAGTACCACATCTTTTCACCCAGTTCCCAGTAATTTCATTCCATGCTTTTCAAAGTTGTTAGCCCTTGAGTACTTGAGAAGTACCATTACTGCCAATATATTTTCATCGCATGGAAGCTTGCTATGTAACATAGCATGTCTTCATGTGATACTATGGACCATTTTTCAAGGTCCCTACCTTGGAAAATAGACCTATTGCATCGCATCTTGGCCTGCTATGTGACATAGCATGCCTCTATGTGATGCAATTTTCTTGGCAGTGCATGGAGCTGCAGATTTCAATATAAATATATTCTTATTACACCTCAAAGCTCAGTTTTGAGAGCTGTGACTGAGAATTCACTGTAAAAATGAATGAAAATTATATATTACAGCATGATCACATATAGAGTAACCTGCTGTAAACCATAAACTGAAACTGTAATAATGTAGTAGAGGTTATGTATTAATAGAGCAAAACCTGGTAAACCCTTTTGCCTTATACTGAGTGTATGCTCATAAAGGATAAAAGGTAAAGGTATAAAAGAAGGATCTGGCCTCTTCTACAGGAGGAAAAGGATGTGCATCATCAAAATAAGCCTCAACTTTCTGAATAACTACAAAAGATATTCTAAACTTTCTATTCTTTAGAGGAATCCTAATCACCAACTATGATAAAGTAGTCTGTTGATATATTCTCATCTTAAGAAAGCTCATATCTCTCTTATTCATTAGTTGTCTCAGTTTCCTTGGTCATCTAAGGCACAAAGCTAGAGCCATTCCTCACTACTTATCAACTAACTCTTGCTGAGGGGTTCTCAGGAGTTGAGATAATAAGTAGAGGATAAATCCTCAGGCTGGGATTAACCACTAGACAGTGCAAGGACAGGATTTGCATTGGTCATCACTGGATTTACTAGACATCTAGATCAGCATAGATTAGTCTAGTGCCCATCTGGCTTATAGGGATTGGTCTTGAGCATTTGGGATAGTAAAAGATCCCATTTTCCCTTCCTGGCCTTTGTGCCCTTAACCATTTTTTTTACCATTCCAGTGAAGTGTTTTTGCCTGACAGAAGCCAGAGACTCACACAAGTGGTCTAGCAATTCAAACACTGTTGTGCTATTTAAGACTGGCTTACAGGTAGGTTGTTGATTTCAACATTTTGGCCGGGTTTTGTCAGAGATATTAAAACCCCGCAGCAAGCAACAACGCTAAGATTTGCCAAGGTACATTACTGGAACACAACATATTGGACTTGCCATCGGGTTTCAACCCCCTACCCCCCCCTAAATTATGAGATGAAAGCTGAGAGCACAGGCACATGTACAATGGTGAAAGACACTTTTTTTTTTGTCTTTGGACTGTGGGGAGATTGAGAAGGAGAGAGAGAGAGAGAGGGGGAGGAAAGGTTGCAGGCGCACTGGAATCTGTCATACTCAGGTGAGTGGTCCGACATTAGTTATAAGCCCCCCCTCAAGGCCTTAGAGGCTTCCAAGGAAGGCTGGTCGTGTTCAAGCCAGTGGTCCGACATTAGTTTCAAGTCCGTTCTCGTGTGACTTAGTTAAGTTAAGCCATTCGCACGTTTGTTCCAGTTTGATTGAGGCCCTTCCCAAACGAACCAAGAAACGTGTTCGTTGCCGAGGATATTTGTTTTTTTTCTTTTCAGGTCTCAAAATGAGGCACACCGTCGTCCTTGGCTGGCTGGTCATCTTTTTGTGCCCCTACTCTCTTCACGCCCTCCGACCAGCCCTCAAACCACGCGCTTTTCAATCCATCAAGGAACCCGTTAAGCTTTCATCACTGCTTAATCGGACTGACCCGGCTACGATACTCGACTTTCACAACCCCAACTCGCTCCTTGCTCAGATCCTCATCCCCCGTCCCGTCGGAAGTGCCAATCTCGATCATTGCCGCGACCTCTTCCGCCAGTTCTTCGCTAAGGTCTCACAGACTCTCGTCGTCCCAACCTCCAAACACCTCTTCCACAGCTACGTCCCCCCACCCGCCTTTCAACCTGTGCCCGTCCACAACATCACGACTTGGCACCTCGAATCTCACACTTTCTCTGACTCCACTCCCTTCGGCACCAAGACTTTTACAAACCTCATTTTCACCCATGACCCCACCGCGCCCCTCCGACTCATTCTCTGCGCTCACATTGACAGCAAGTTTTTCCCCGAGCCGCCCCTCAGTGACTTCGTCGGAGCAACCGACAGTGCCGCACCCGTAGCGATCATCCTTCAGATAGCACACGCTCTCACTCCGCTGCTGGACGCCGAGCTGCAGGACTTTCTTGAGCACGGGCCGAAGGGAGAGACCAAGGAGCGGGTCACGCTCCAGATTGTGCTCCTTGATGGCGAAGAGGCCTTTCAGGAGTGGACCCACACCGATTCCATCTATGGCGCTCGGTCAGTCCGCTCTTTTGGCCTTCTTTTCTTTCGGGGCGCTTACGGACAGTTCGACGGGCAGGGCACTGGCAGCAAAATGGGCAGAACCGACCCGCACACCCTCGGTCTTCTCCAAGTACCCCAACTCGCTCGATAACATACAGGCCTTTATCCTCCTTGATCTTCTGGGCGCGGCCCAGCCCTCGGTACCGAATTTCTTTGCTCATTCCACAGGCTGGATGTACGAGGCCTGGCAGGCCGCCGAAAAGACCCTTACCACCACTGGCTTGCTATGGCCCACAGCTGGAGTCTCAGACGCGGCTGTTCCGAGACCATTCTTTAGCACTAAGCCTGGGCAAGCATCAGCGGCATACTTTGGAACGGTAGAGGGTCTGTCTGCCGTGCGCTGTTAATTTGACAAAGATAGAACTGATCTGCCAATTTCGGGCATGCGTAGACGATCATCTACCATTCATGGCTTACCAAGTGCCTATACTCCACCTCATCGCATCACCGTTCCCCTCGGTCTGGCACCAACTAAGTGACAACGTGACTGCGCTCGACTACCCTACCATTCTAGCATGGGCCCGGATTGGGGAGGTGGCACTGGTGGAGTACTTCGGGCTGCTCAAGTATCTGCCATCTGAGCCACCGCGGCCTCCATCGCAGCAGCAGCAAGAGAAAAGGGACGAATTGGTAAGAGGTTTTTCTAAGACCCAGTAGCAAAGGGGTATTAATTGGTGTGGGTTTCAGTAGGTTGGTATCGAACTCTTCTCTGCTTGACATACAAGGACAAGGGATTTTGAGGCAGCGTTTAGACGATGGATACAGGCACCTTTCTATCATTTTTGCCCTTACCCCACAATAACATTTTGATTTCATATTCCCAATCCATCCCTGGTCGGCCAACGATAAAAATCCCATCCTTCTCGTATAAAATAACATGCTTTACAAATTCAGTGTTTTGTATTGTCTCTTTGAAAACTTCGGCTCATCTGCACTCTTGCTCTTTCGCTTTCTCTCAGTATTTCTCGGCCCTCGTGTGAATCTTATTTTGATTTTGCATTTGTTTCTGACTACAATAGAAATTTAGACCAATTTATCCGCATTGTCTTCTTCCGACAGACCAGATAAAGCAACAACAGGTTCCCTGAAAATTTGAACAAGGATCTAAAACATACTCCATCAAATGTCCAAGAGAAAGCGAGTCAAATCCGTGACAAAGGCTCTCTCAGCCTATCTTCCAACAACCGAGCCTATCCCTCTCTCCCCCAAAAGTAAGAGAAGAGACATGAGTTTTTATTTGAAATCAGGGCACCAGACAAGGAGGGGCAAGTGGGATGAGAAAAGACCTTCAAAGCAAGTGTTGGAACCGTCTCCGGGTTCGCATCGCCAAGTAAGACGATCAAGAAATAAGGCTCGAGTACAAGCACGTATAGCGATCCGAGCTATAGATCCTCATCAATCAGACCCCTCTTTTCTCCGAAAAAAATAAATAAATAAATAATCAAAGATCGGACGAACCTCACAAAGGGCTGAGAGAGGGTTAGATGAGGGAGAGGAGACCAAAAGACCAGCAGCGAGAGCGGCTACTGTTTTAGCAAACTCTTCAGGTTGATTAGGAGAATAATAAGCTAAAAGTCCACCATTACGAGTTGTTAAACTAGCAAGAATTGTTTTTGGACTTGTGACTTGTGATAATAAAGTAGTGATGGCGGGTATGTTGAGGGGCATAATTATTATGATTATTATTATTATTATTGTTGTTGTTGTTGTTGGAGGAGGAGGAGGAGGAGGAGGAAGAGAAAGAGAAAGAGGAGGAAGAGAGAAAAGACTCTCAAAAAAACAGTTTTTTATTGGTCTTTTTTTTTTTTTTTTTTTTTTTTTTTTTTTTTAAAAAAAAAGTGCGAAGTGGGGGGAAAGGGGAACCTGAATAGCCAGCCTCCTCGTTATGATGAGCTCAGGTTGGCACCTCTGGTGGTGTTGGTCGTGAAT
>MU167229.1:70703-105498 GCA_015951145.1 Cronartium quercuum f. sp. fusiforme G11
AATTCCATCGCACCTAATCCTACTGACACTGCATCGCATATCTCGGGGTGATAGAACATCGGATAAGCCCATCCGATACAAATATCTTGGCAGTGCTTGTATTGAATGGACATGAGTAACAAGGGTGGGCTTGAGCCCTTGGGCCACCACCCTCCAGACACCAAGGCACTGGATTTGAGAGGGATTCTGAGGTGATTTCAAACATGACACCATGTGCTCTCATCAACAAGTCACCTTCATATGGACAGGGTGATGGGACTTATCCTATATGTTGGTATCTTGGTATGGTAGTTTTCAAAATTCAATAGAGGGGGAAAAAAAATGCCTCCCTTTTAACCACTCCAAACTTATTTCCCCAAAGCTGTTGGAAGCACATAATACATGCCAGCAAGTAAGTATGCATATTCAAAGTGTATGATTCACAAAAGTTTAAGTGATGTGCAATTTATTCAATATGCCTACAAGTAAAATTAAGACACTATTGAAAGAGAAATTTAATCAGGAAGAAACAAAGAGACAAATATAATGACTCCTGCCTATAGGAAGCATTCAAGACACACTGACAAGTAAGTATGTGCAGTTGCAACAAAAGTTCAAGTGATATGGGAGAATTTTTGGTGCTTCCTATAGACTCTTTTATATGCAAGAACAAGAGCACACATGGAGAGATCTATGGTTTGAAATAACATATTGTTGTGATACAAGATAGTTTTGATAACTTGTAACTTCTCACAGTTACTTTGTGAAATAATTCATGTTGCTAACAGTACAACAAAATAAAGTTGATGAGGGTGAATTGAAGCTACATAGTCCATCCAACAAGAAAATAGGTGGTTTGGGTCTCCTTTTTCTTCTGACAAGATCCCCTTTGAAAATTGCCCTCTTTTTTCTTTTCTTTTTTCTTTAAAAAAAAAGCAAATCAAGGTTGATGCTTCCCTTGAGAAGGAAACTTTGGTCCTCAAGTTTTGACTTGCAGCACAGGTAAACTTAAAAAAGCTCTTTGCATCTTTCAGAGGGCCAAGATCCACAAGTACCATACCTACAAAACCAAAGGGAGGGCCTGAGAAGTCAGCCATGTTGGGAATATTGCATTGCAATAACAGTTGAGGGCCAAGATCCACAAGGGACTTGCTGCTCAAACTAAATAGCTGATCTAGTTCAGCTGTATTGGATCAAAAAATGCTACATTTCAATAATTATCTTTTGGCTCAATCAGCAATGCTCTGTGTCAAGAAAAAAGGGATGGTACAGGCCTGCTACACATTCTCCAACTTTAAGAATAATTATACCTCATCTGGAAGTTACAGTTGTAGCAGATCTCTCCAGGAAGTCCATGTGCTGTTGTGACATGTACAGCTGGAAGATAAAACCTCTGAGCAGGCCACCACTGTGAAAAGGACCAGGCTTACCTCTCATGAAATGCCAAAAGATGGGTAAGCTATAGTTGAGCTGGGAATTGGAAAAGTTGTAGCAGGCCTCTGCCATTGCTTCAATTCTTGGCACAGAGCATTGCTCATTGGACCAAAAAAATATTATTACAATTCAGCAGTTTTTGGTCCAATAAAGTTGACTTCTTAGGTCAGCTTTTTAGTTTTTGCAGAAAATCCCATGTGGATCTTTGCCTTCCAGGAGCTGTGACAGAGTTTGCTATGTTTTCTAAACAGGGATCAGGTGTGTAGCCCTGTGTATCTGTAAAGCCACTATACTGTAAAAACCATTTCTATATCTGCTCTCATTGAAACATCCACACTAGCTCCTCAGGGATATCTGGACTAACATCTAGTACTCAACCCTCAGATCTAGTTGAATTTTTCTTTTTTTCTCTTCTTCTCTCAAAGAAATATGGACTGACATTTGGTCTGTCAGGGGTGATTTTCAGTCAGCTTAACCTTCTGACTGCAATCAAAGGCAGATAAGCCATTTAAGGCACTCTGATAAAACTACTGGCCAACATCTACACTGATGACCCCAAGTGTAGGCTACAGTTAGTTGACCTATAATATGAGAGTTCACTGTCAGAGCCCACAAATCTTTAACTTGAGAATTATTTTTGTTGTTTCTTCAACTGGGACATTAATGAAGTTATCTGATTGATGAGGAGAACCTCTGGGATGGAAAGAAAACTTCCACCTTTACAAAGAAAGGAATTAGCTACTCAGCTGAAGGTTTTTCTATGACACTTGAGAAAAATCCAGAAGTCCAAGAGGCTACCTTAGGTAAGCAAGGATGAAGTACTACTAGTTCTCTTAGTTGTTTAAACTTCTGTACTTTCAGCTTATGAACAATGCACTCTTGAGCAGAGTGGCTGGAGGAACATCATAAATGCTTCTGGATTTTTAATTTAGGTGTTGGTGAAAAAGGTGAGGAAGAGAAGCTGGGAACCTTAGCTAGGAGGAGGGGTCTAGATAACCTGGCCCCCCACCACCAACATAGTTGGCTTGGATTCCAGCATCCAAGGGAATCTTGGATGCCAGACTCCAAGCTAAAGATGTTGCAAGTGCCAGCTCCTTCCTTAGAAGGGTTTGATTTGAAACAAGGGGCTGATACCCTTGGGTATATGCTTATACTGCACTGTGTCCTTCCTTTAATGTATTTATGCTCAGCAGTATAACTTTTGATACTGAGCCTGTGTTGTAAGTGCTTATGTTTAATTACATATGTATGCTACATACTAGGGGATAGGGTGGCTTTTCCCACCTTACTGTCAAATAATGGCACAGTTCATAGTTTTTTTTTCTTTAAAGCTTCAACAACTCAGAATTGCCACCATATTTGGGTTGGATAAGCAGTTCTGGGCACTCCTTGGAAACTTTGTATCAAATCAAAACTGGTTAATTCATCTTTCCAAAAAGTATGAGTCAGAATTTCTGTTTTGTTTTGAAAAACTCTAAAACAAAAAAGGATGAAAGAGGTAGTACAAATGCACTTTAGGAGCCCAACAGATCCCAGAAGCCACATCTAGGTACTGGGAAATTGGTCCTGTATCAGTGCAATTATCTTACTACAGTTTGTATTACTACTACTGTGTATGAACATGTGTGAAAGCCTATGGAACTGCTGCACAGTCCTCAATGCTGACACAGTACACAACCTTTGGAGCTAGTGTTATCACCAAAATAATACACCATATTGTATGTTCCAGAAACCTTCCCCCCCCCTGGTCCTATTTGGATCTTGTAAATTTTCATGGGAATCCAGTGAAGGACCATAGTCTTCACAGATGCTCAAACTTCAAGCCCAAAACCATGGACACCATGGCTAATCTGATGGATATCAGAGTGAGTCTTTCCAAGGGTTTTTTTTTTTTTGCCCTGGAGAAACTTTCAGATCAAATCCTCAGACAACACATCCAAGGCAAAAGCCATCCAAGGACACCTCAGATTTTCAGATCCAAAGAAATTTTTTTGGCAGTTTCATAGCGGATGCTATTAGCTGCTCAATGTCAATGTATTTTAAATATGC
Organism: Cronartium quercuum f. sp. fusiforme G11; assembly: GCA_015951145.1. Classification (NCBI taxonomy): domain Eukaryota; kingdom Fungi; phylum Basidiomycota; class Pucciniomycetes; order Pucciniales; family Coleosporiaceae; genus Cronartium; species Cronartium quercuum. The sequence goes on from MU167229.1 coordinate 74,166, forward strand.
TATCAGCTAGCAATAATTGAGGTTAGGTACTTCTCTACTCTGTGATTTTGACCTGTGCATGATTTGGCTCAATACCCACTTTTTCAGATAAAACTCCAAGGGCCTATGTCAGATTCACCCAAAGCTCACTAATACAATAGCCAAAGAGGAGGTTCAGAATATGCTGCTTTATTGTGTGACCAACCTCTTTCTTACCTGGCACAAAAAAACTGGAATGAAATAGACACACCATTGCATCAGGGGGATTCTGATGATGGCCAGAAGATATCAAGACACCACAAAAAAAAAACCTTTTGATTACAGGGGACAGAAGAACACAACCCAAATTAGATGCAAAAGTAGGTATAAAAGGACAACAAAAGTCTTGGAGGGAAGGCTACTGAGTCTTGTGAAAGTACGACATGCAGAACTCATCTGTGGGCTTGATGAGAGACACCATGATTCACTAACTAAATCTTTAGAATAACGCTGCTGAAAATTTGATAACATTTAAAACTACAGTCCACAATGCCTGTACTTGAATTCCTTGATGTACACCTTTCCGGCCCCAACTCCCTAAGATACCTGAGCGCCGGGATTCTACATATGCAAGGATAAAAATATGCAAAGTCTGCAATTGTCCTATACTATACACCACAATATGTTTGGAATTTCACAAGGCCTCGCGCGCTTTCAGAATGGATCCACGGGAAATTCAGGATCAATCCAAAGCTTGTAGTCCTGTAAAGATTTTCGATGGAGGTGTAAGTATGGTTTGTATGATCAATGTCAAGTCTCAGCTTCGAAAACGTACTTCTCCAAGGACTTGTGTGACCTGATACGGATTTCTTCTTTCCCTGCTGAAGGGGGCACGTGAACCAGGAGGCACACCTGGAGTTGATGCATTTTCTACCACGGGAGTGACAAAAGGAACTACTGGCGCCTTTCCATCTATCCTTGAGCTCCCCACGTCAGCAGGAAGATTCGTATCTGTCAGATTGTATGTAGAGTTTGGCGGATAAGAGACGGATCCCGGGCCAAAGTTTTTGAACTCGGTGTACGAGGCGTGATTGGTTCGGGTATCGACTTTCTGCCAAGAAGTCCAGCCACGCGGATTGACGACCTCCGAGAGATAGGAATACTGGTACATCACTCGCGAGTAGTTTCCCCAAGGTCTTCCAAGATATACAGTTCCGGTAGCTGCGCCTTTGGAGAGTACTCTGGCTCTATTAAATACATAGCGGGAGGGATTTATGGCATCGTTTCGGCCGTTCGCACTGATACTTTCTTCCCAAAAAACAACAGATATTCAAACAAATCTCGTCAGATGAATGAATGAATGCGATGCCGCGCATAAGTTTCAGACAGGAATGTGACATACGCGCCCTGTGCTATACTTGCAGTTGTGACCTTTTCAAACCAAACTACTGCTTTTTGGGTGAAGATGAAGTCTGCGAGTAGGGAATCAGGCGGTAAGTGTAGATATAATAACCCCTGCAGGTCAAATTCTCAGACTGACCAACAGCTCCTTCGATGTAGCACTTTGAATAGTAGTGGTACCCGTTTAGGGTGAGCAGAGTGTCTTGATAGCCAAAGAAGGAGCACCCATAAAAACTAGAAGTCATGTTTCGGGGTCAGTTTAGCGATGAAAAGCATCAAGATCTGAAAATGAAGTACGCTAAATGACATGTTTTCAGGTAAGTTTGGCGATGGATGACAATGGGCTGAAAAGATGACTGACCTTGTTTAGATCCTGTTCCCGATAGTGCGATGGCTTGACTGAAATGACCTTGATGCCCATAAGTATTATATACATTTCTAGAAAAGGTGAGCAAATACTCGAGTCAATGCTTGATTCGCATGCTAATCGGTGCTCCGGACGACGGAAGCGAGTCACTAACATATTGTACATTGCAAAACTGATTAAAGGACCAGATCAATTACAACGGTCAGTTCGTGACTCGGAGAATTCTTCAGGGAGACTCTTCAGAAACACTCCGGCTCGACTTACTCATCTTTAATTATCCTTACAGTCGCACTAAGTTCATCGCTTCCCGCTATTTGGGCGTTTAAACCACCGGTGATGTTCACTTGATTGCGGAGGTAATCTTGTTTGTCCTCCGTGAACCCCATCATCCGTAAAGGCTACAAGGATGAAGAATAAATGATAAATCTTAGAATCCATTCATAAAGTGTGTGCCGACGATATGGATAATGTTGGGCTTACCCCTTTGTAATCCACAATCAACCTTTCAACGTAGTTTCCTATTTCAAATTTACAAGGGTCTCTTCAACCAAACCAACTATGATGTAGGTCAAAAGGCTGATACGTACCTGGATATATGAAGATGGTTTGAGTGGCATTGTGACCGCTGGGCCCAAGTGTCTCTAGCGCCATCAACGCGGCCTGTATGGAACTGAAATGAAAAAGAAAAAAAGGCTTCTAGTTTTTAGAAAACCAAGTGCTTTACTCCATGATTGTGAAACTGACTCGTATTCCCCATCTAGCCCTCGACGTCTGACAATATAGGCGCCCGCAGGTGGTGAGGTTGTATCTCCTGGTAGAGAGGTATTGACGGTATTGTCCAAATTGTTATTCTTTATACTAGGCACCAAGATCTTGGAATCGTGAGTATTTGGAAGAATCTTGGCTTCAGGCGGTAAGACCAATTTTGTGATAGTTGGCAAAGAATTCTGGGGTGATTGTGACTGAACTAGCAAAGCATATCTGCTCGTGAACAAAATAAAATAGAAGAAATTGTAAGCATATACAAACGAGTACAGCATGGCGAGTTTCCTTGGACGACACAACCGGATTAGAGTAGAGAGTAGGTTGTAGATGCAGCGGACAGGGATCATCTAGCTTTGCGCTGTGCCAACCGGCCTGAAGACCTTGATGAGAACTAATTCTGTCCACCGTAGCCGAAAGCTGCCCTGGACAATTTCGCGCAATATAAAAGTTAGTGGGGCGCAGAACTAGCGACCTTTTTCATTGGGAAGAAGGACCCTTTCCGCGGCGCCTGGACAGCTGTACCATGTGGCGTGAGGGCCTGGACGCGAGCTCACGAGCCCACGAGAAGTCTTTGGTAAGTTTAGATCCTCATAAATTCCTCTGGGTTGTGTTAGTTTTACACTAGTCTCCCAAAAAGGTTGAGGAAGAGGCTGGCTTGGGAACGATATGAATCGTGACTCACGCATTCTGAGTCGAACTGTCCGCTCTATCTGTCTACGGATTGTTTTATGGCAAGTCGCGCGTGCCTGTACGGAAGGGCTCAGGGCCTCCACAATTGCTGACTGACAAGATGCTGTTGAGCTGACTTGACGGAAAGTCGAAAGATACACGTCTGTAGCTTGGGGAAGGTACCTAGGTTTTAACGCATCTAGAATACAAGACCCCATTCCGTACGCATTCGAGGGAGGCGCTTCTTATATGTGAGTGACCCCACACAGTCAACTGTACCAATACTAATTATATTAATTCCAGCTGCCACACAGCTCTTGTTCTTGAAGATCTATACTTGGCAGTGGGGAGCTTGATGGGTTATTTGATGGTGACTACCCACTCATACAGTATATACAACGCATCAATCCACCATGAAGTGCGGCTGCAATGGCAAAGCTCAGTTTACCAGGATTTAGGTACAGAGATATAGGTCTGTTTAAAAAGTGCATTCCTTCCATCAGCCAGGCGACCTCGCCCAGCTATCGAGGCATTTCTAGCGGACACGGTGATATTATGTGGGTGACAGTTTTTTTTTTTTTTTTTTTTTAAGAAAAAGCGCTTTTGATTTCACATGCCGCCCTATCTCACTTAGGGGCATTAAGATCACATTCAGTTTATATCAATGAGTGAGACCATGGCATTGCTTTACAGATTTATGGATGAGATTGTAATCTGTACCAACTGAGAGAGGACTGATTGTAGTTACATGACTTGCAAGTCCCGAATTCCAAGTCCCAGCATCGTCAAGACCAACTCTTTGATGCGCATTGCAATATTGTATTGATGTCAAGATTCATTTGTCTGGTCGCACATCCTTGAAGGCTGTCACAAATGGTGTCGAACTTTGAATTCCAGCTCGCTCATCCATTCTTTAACGAAAGTTTGAAGTTAGAGAGGGGTCTGAATTAGCAAAAGCCAAAAAAGTGGTGACAAACAGATCCTCGGCCCAAAGCTTGACTTCCGCGTGTTCAATAAAGGGAACGGTGGTATCGAAAAAGTCTTGGAGGCCTGATAGCTGGTCCCCTGGAAGTACGGTAGAGACCTCATTCTTCAGCAACCCTGCATTCGACGAAATGGCAGTGCATGGAAAATAACAGATATAATAAAAGGGACAAACTTCGCTCGTATTCGACACCTTGCAAGGCCAACTCAAATCGATCCTACGACGCAAATAACTCGTTCAGAATCATAAAGCGTGCGCCTCTGATGAAGCCCTTTGAACCAGACACCTGTTGGCTAGCTATCTTTTAGTGCTGACATACAAGATCTTTGACGAATCTGGCCTCTCGACTCTGACCGGCTTCGTACTCTTGCCAAAGATCCCATATTCGCTTCCCAGCCACAGAACCAGCGGGGAGAAGTTCACTAGTGAACCGTGTCATTGCCGTCTCCTCTCGGCGATGCTTTTCTTCTCGGCTGATACCATCGTGAGGGGTGATATCTAATCCTCAGGACGGTCAGTTATGCTGATTGGGAAGGCTAATACGTCTATCTTGATTTTGACTTCATCCCTACGGGATACAGGACGATATATTGGCGGGTGACATACCTCCTACTTCCGCTTCTGCCAGATCGTGTACAATAGCAAGCATGACGCACCTACCAAGAACAAGTGACAACGAACAGAAAGAATGAATAAAACAATTGGCTTCTGGAATTTTTTGGGTGTGCCGCATAAATTTTGGTGGAACCCTCTCCCTGCCGAATAGGCAGAGCACTCGGGTGGTCACAATTCACCTCCACATAATTTGTTTCGGGATTGAAAGATACTGACTTGGGTACATCCAGAGTAGCATCCTCCTGTGATAACATCGCCAACATTGCCATTCGGTACATATGATCCGAGATACTGCAGAAAAATCAGGACGATTCAGACTGACAACCGTGAACTGATGGTATGTCGCACCATGTAAAAAAATGTCATAATACCTTTCCGGCTCCCGTGCTCCCTCGCGTACCCATCCTGCCCGCTTGGTCGTTTTCAACTTCTCCAGAATGTGCATGAATTGAATCGTTCCGTTTTGCGAACTCGCCATTCTTCAGTCAAAAAGTTGTGAATGGGGTTCTGGATAAAATGGCTCAGGATGAGTGCAAAGGTTATTTGTTGACTCAATTAAGCCCTTATGTACCCATAAGTACCAATATGTGCTTCAAAGAGAAAGAAATAAAAACTATATAAATTACACCTTATGAAGACCAGGCTGGATATGTAACATATTAAGAATATGTAAATACACCTTTAAGATTTAGTCCCAAAGCCCTTTGTGATTATTTTAAAAAAACTATAATTAGGTTAAAGGAAAGTCAAGGGGAGGAAAAAGATGTACCCTGAGACAAGCACTAGACCCCTAGATATCCGGACACTATCATTGTACTAAATCTGAAACAATACTCGACAACTATACCAGAAGCAGAATGCAGAGCACAGCCATCTTCTAAAAAGTAATAATTTGAAATGGAGAAAGGTCCATGGAGTCACCTTAGATTGGGGGTTAAGTTTAATTGCCTTGGGAATTCTACAGGGATTTCGAAACCGACCTTTGTTACCACCTCTATCTTTCCTTAGATTGGGAGACTAAAGGACAAGGCAACATGTTAGCATTGGTTATAGTCTATGAACAGAAGTCACTAGATTTCATCAAACAAATGACCAACTCGGGTAAATACAAGTGGTTGTGACCAACCCGTCTGTAGAGGGAGCTATCTCAACGTTGTAATTCCTTTTTTAGGCTTTTTCTATAAGTGCGATATGTTTTTAACAAGTAATGCACTATAAATTTTTTTTTTTTTTTTTTAAAAAAAAAGGAGGTCCATGGAGAAACTACATCCAAGGAACCTTGTCTCTGAGTTACCTCAATATATCAAAACAGGGTTTGAGGACATTAGAAACTAGTGTGGATACCCCAAACAGACTAAAATACTAGAAAATACTACAGTCTTGAGGGAAACAGCCCAAACTATCCAGTCCCTTCACAAAGGACTACCCTTCTTAGGCAGACCAATTCAGGACTAACTAATTCAAAACCCTGGACACACACAATATGCATATGTATTTCCTATGCTCAAAGCTGAGAAAACAAAGATACTAGGAACATGAAAAAAAAACTCTATAAATAGATCTGTCTCTCACTGGAGATGTTGGGAGACACAAAATCATATAAACCAATCACCTTCAGTAGACCAACAAGCTCTTGATAAGAACCATTGCTCTTCTGAACTTCACTTGCTTGATCATGTCATTATATTCTACCAATTTCCTCTGACTAAATTTTAGACACAATAAATAACCCTTCAAAACAAAGCATCATTGTACAACTTCTGGTTTTCAGCTTTACCTCACCTGTTGCCTCTGTACCTGTTATTTTCCTTTTTTTCCTTATCTTAACTTAGAAGTGGGGATATCCTTGTTGGTCAGAGACCCAGGTTTTTCAGCTATCAAGCTTGGCAAGATCCCTGTTTGATTCAAGGATTGTTCAGGTTAATTGTAGAGAGTTCTCTCTCTGAGTGTTATTAAAGTCTATAGGACTGACCACCTACCCCTGTATTACTACAATAGTCCTTTAACTTTTCCTAGTTACTATAGGACTCTCTTTCAATCATACCTTCTACTTGACTCTCCTCCATCCATGGATAGGAAACCCAATACCACCTAATGTGACCAGTAGGATTCAGTCAGGGATAGTCAGGTGAGTGAACTGGACCATAACTAGATAGCTAACTCTGAGAATTGGGGGCCTCCATGAGAAAATTTGTTGTGACCTTTTTTTAGCTCAAGGTGCATGTGAAAAGCAGAAGTGCACAGTGCAGTGCCCAAAAGGCATTGGAAAACAGCCTTTAGTGTAAAAGGCAAGACATTTTTTATATAGAGGGGGGATTTGTTCATAAAATTTATCAGCAGAAGACCTATTAGATGGCTCTTCATCCAATTCTACCAGTATTGAGCTACAACTCTGGCATTCTGTTGTTTGAAGAGAGAGAAATCAAACATTGGCTTGTATATTGGACATAAGAAATCATGTCCATTGCATGTTATATGATTTAGAAGGGGGATACCACATGGTCCCTGTGGTGTTAACTTTGACATATTTCACTAAACCTAACAAAGTCCCTCCTATAAACAAGCAATGCTATGGTTACAGCCTTGCAAAGCAATGAGCTTTCAGTCACACAAAAAAACAATCTGTTAGGAAACAAACCTTCAAGTACATGATCTCCATAATTGCATAGACAGGCCCCATTCAATCAGTGGTCAAATCAACAGACCCACATCAATACTTGTTTTTTTTAATGTGTTACAAGTCTCAGTCAGTGGGCATCTTGCCCTCAAGAACACCATTTCCTGACTCATCAAACTTGACATTCATTGCATGCCCCATTGAAGGTGCAATGAATTTGGTGTGAGACCCTGACCAGAATTACAACACTCATAAATCATATTCGGTGAATGAAATAGATGGAAGGATGAAAACGCACCTCTTGCTAATAATTTGCCTTGAGGATCCCGCAAGAAAACTGTAGATACAAATGCTTGAGAGGGGTATTTTGAACAGCAAAATAAATCAGAGTAGAGCGTACCGGACGTGTATGCGAGGGTTTTGCCCATACTATCCACTTTAGCCTCGATATTAATGGTGGATCCTTCGTTACCAGCTGGGCGCAGGTAACTGTACGTCGCCGCTCAATCTTCAGTGTACACCCTGGACCCAACATAGATAGCTAGAGGAGTTCACCTAACATGGATGTCGGTCGACACCCCCGTCATCCACAGCCCGCGCGCGCTCAAACTCAGGCTACCACAAGTGTCAACGATGCTGGAGATCAAGCCGCCGTGAACTGAGGAAAGGCGATTGAGGTTCTGTTTGGTGATGGGCAGCTGAGCATGTATTACGCCCGTCGGATGTGCCGAGATGATCTTCAGCTTTGATAAACAGGTCGCGTCATGCCCTAGACGGTCGGATTGCGGGGCCAATTGGGAATGGAATCCCTTGTCATTATCAAAGCACGTAAAGTGAGAAGGACATTTCAAGCATCGAGACCAAAATCAACTTGAAATGTTATTTTGAGTAGTGGGCCGATCATGTACCGTTGTTTGAAAGAAAAGCCTGGAAGATAAGGAGTACAATTGAGATGCAGTCAGATCAAGATACATCGAGGCGTCTTCAAGCCGAAAGCCAGATGACGTAAACTATCGCAACCTTAATGGACTCGACGAGATATCACGGTTAGTTCGTCCCTCGTACCTTCCATACTTTGCTGACAAACTTGGTAGAAGCAGCCATTTCGTAGGACGTCAAGGAATCGAGGAACGAGGATACGTGGTGGGAAGACTCGCGTTTTTGCTGAAGTGGGTGGTAGCCGGTCGCCCTTCGACAGCTTCGATCGGCGTATGAGACAGTAAAATACAATATGCTGCTAACATCCCATATAGGGATACTAAGGATAATAAGCCTTGTAACACAATGTTACACTTTTTTCTCTGTCAAGGTCGACACCGTCAAAAAATTTTGAGAACTCTGCCGGAGACTGAACAGAACAAGGCTTGCCAAAACCATCATTCATGAGACCATCATCGAGTCATCAAAATCCTGGAAGCGAGGATGAATCCAGTAACCAGTGGAACGGCTTCTCAGAATCTGAAGACGATGAATGTCTGCTGGACCTCACCGAGACTCTCGCGAACACCAACTCATTGGGTTCCACCAAAACTTGCAGACGAGCTGCCCATCTTTACTCCGGCGAGCTAGATGACATTCAAGATGATAGCGATGATGATGAAGAAGCGTTTATCCGCGCCTCAGCTCAAAAGGCAAATTACAAAGCCGGTGCCCTCGCCCTCAAATCACGCCAAACCAAAAATCAAAAAGTCAATACCCTTACCGGTGGGGGCTCGTTTCAGTCATTGGGACTTCATCCAGCTTTACTGCGAGCCATCCTTCTTCGAGGATTCACGACCCCTACTCCCATCCAAAGGGCAGTCCTGCCCCACATTATCGCCTCTCCTCCACGTGATGTCGTCGGGATGGCCCGAACCGGTAGTGGCAAAACACTCGCTTATCTCATCCCCCTCATTCAGAAACTCGCTGGTAAACACAGCATTAAATTCGGCGTCAGAGCTCTCGTGATAGTCCCCACTCGAGAGTTGGCTGTCCAAGTTCTCAAGGTCGGCAAGGATCTGTCCAAAGGCTTTGTACAAGGTGGTGGTACTCAGACAGGAAACGAGGACGAAGGCGGAGGTGGTGGTAGGGGTGAAGGTTTGAGATGGGGATTGATTGTCGGTGGTGATTCTTTGGAGGAGCAATTCGCAATGTTTGCGAGTAATCCAGACGTGTAAGCTCTCTGCAGAACTCCACTACTTACGCTCTTCACTATGTTGATATTCCTTGTGTGCTTTTATATTGACAGGATCATTGCCACGCCCGGTCGACTGTTACATCTCGCAGTTGAGATGAATCTGGATCTCAAGTTAGTACAATACATTGTTTTCGATGAAGCCGATCGACTGTTCGAAATGGGATTTGCAACCCAGCTGCACGAGACTCTCGCTCGACTCCCACCCAATCGACAAACATTATTGTTCTCTGCCACCCTTCCCAAGAGCTTGGTCGAATTTGCCAAAGCTGGACTTCAGAATCCGAAATTGGTCCGTCTGGATAGCGAGTCGAAAATCAGCTCTGACCTTCAGATGGCTTTCCTGAGCATCAAGCCGACCGAGAAAGAAGCAGCTTTGCTCTTGATCCTAGGTGATGTGATTGGTGTGCCGAAATCCGATGGGACAGACATCGGCATCGATGACTATGAACATCACATAATGCCTTTTAATCACAGATCATACGGTGGGCGCTTCGAGAAAAACCCCGCAAAGGCCAGGCATAATCCCAATATGGAATTGGCACCACACCAAACCATTGTTTTCGCAGCCACCAAGCACCATGTCGAATATCTCAGTGGATTATTGATTGCTGCAGGATACCGAGTTTCACATATTTATGGTGCACTCGATCAGGCTGCTCGAAGAAACCAGCTCAATGCCTTCCGTGCCGGCCGCACCAACATCTTGGTCGTCACTGATCTTGCTGCGCGTGGAATTGATATCCCGATTCTTGAGAACGTCATCAACTACGATTTCCCTAGTTCGGCGCGAGCTTTTGTCCATCGAGTCGGAAGGACAGCTCGAGCGGGTCGGAAGGGATGGGCCTATTCTATGATCACCCAGACTGAACTTCCCTTCCTGATGGACTTGCAGCTTTTCCTCTCCAGACCTCTGCTCACGTGCCCCCTCAAGCCCGAGGTCTCACAAGACACTGATTTCTCCGCCAACTTGGTCTTGGGCACTTTCCCCAGGGAAAGGCTAGATTCGGAAGCTGAATACGTCCGTGAGACACTCATCAGTCCTAACTCATCACTGATCGCACTAACAGAAGTGGTCAGACGAGCTCAGAAGATGTACGTCAAGAGCCAAAGTACAGCGAGTGCAGAGAGCTATCGTCGCGCCAAGGCTTTGGTCACGGCAGGCGAAGGACTGACAGGCACAAGCAAAGAAGAATCGGCAACACATCCAATCTTTGGTGCTCGCCCTCAACCTACGACCGTGACGAGCTCAACAAAACGAAAGGGACCGTCGAGAGACGAGTTGTTGGCTAAGGTCAACAAGTTTACTCCTACAGAGACTGTCTTCGAAATCGGTACGCGTGGTAAGAGTCCGGCCGCTCAACTGATGCGAGATCGCCGTAAATCTATGGGAAAAGTCATTACCAAACGCGTGGTAGCGGCGAAGCAGCGGGAGGATGAACAGGTCGCGAGCGAGAAGGAGTCGCGGACTACTTCGGGGGCTGCAACCTCGGATATCAGACCAGCCACAAACAAAATCTCGGAGGTGGCAACGGAAGGAGAGTTGGAGGTAAGTGTTGCAAGTCACTTCCTTTTACAGACTTTTTCCAAAGCTTAGACGTCAATCTGTCATGAATCGTCACAGGATACGTTTGAAATGCCGCGGAAGCGGAAGAAAAGTGGCTCGTCGAGCTACAAGGATCCTGAAGCCTATCTCACATATGAACAAGTCGGAGCAGCCGCCGAGCGGGGTTACAGTCTCCATGAGGGCACTGCGCCTTCCTTTGCCACTCAAGCTAATGCAGTTAGCTTCGATCTCGGTGCTGATGACGAAGCACGCTATTCGGCCTCGACAGTCCAAAAGGCTTCTCAAGTGCGCTGGGACCGCAAGACCAAGAAATTTGTCAAGGCCAATCAGGGTGGCACAGATAATGTGAAACTCGTCAAGACCGAAAGCGGTGCGAAACTGCCGGCTAGCTTCAAGAGTGGTGCCTTCGATGAATGGAAGCAGAGAGAGAAGATCCGGATCCCGAATGTGGGAGAGGCGGAGATGAAAGGCCGGAATTCCATGGATCATCGCAAGTACCGACACAAGGCTGGCCCCACTCAAGATCAACAATCGACTTGGGAGAGTGGTGGCGGGCGTGGAGCGAAAGCGAAGGTGTTTGGAAAGACGGCGGACGGGAAGAAGAAGTTCTTGGGCCCGTCTCATACCGTTACTCGGGGTGGTTTTGGAGGAGGGCATATCAAGGGTAAAGGCAAGGGACGGCCAGGCCAGTCTGTGCGAAATGCGGGTCTGAAGAATGTCGAACAGATTCGAAAGGAACGGGACGCTAAAGATCGGAGAAAGCAACGAAGTAATCAGCCCAGTCGAAGAAAACGGTAGACCTTCTCTATGACGTTTATCTGCGTTGCTTCGTGACTTGCCTTACGCAAAATGATATGGTGAATGGTCATGAGTTATTTAATGTTATTGCTATCCGAGCTTTTGACATTTGTACTATCTTGAAAGCGGATGGCGAGTGGGCTTCTTTATGTCGTTCTCTCCCAGTTTCTTGCGTTTAACTTTTCAGAAGTGCAAAATTGACGAACCCCACTGTCAGACATGGATGGCGGGGAGTATCTCCAATAGCATTTTTAACCAATGAACATTGTACTACACTACGGCCCTTTCGAGAGCTTTCAGGAAGATCCATAGTACTCACGTTTCGGATGGATCTCTGCTGCATTGCAGATATGTTCCCCGATAGGCCAAAACGCATCTACGCTGTCTCGGATCGTTGCATCGTGGATGTGTCTCTCTTTCCTCTCTGCGATATCTTTGCTATCGGGAACAGGGCAGAGATGTGTGATGGTCATTTTTTTCATGTCCCTTGAACTCCAACAGCAAGACAGATCCTGACATATCCAAGGGGTCTTTCCGATTTGTTTTGGAATGTCGTGTGACTCGGTATATCGCCGAGATGTGAAGTTCATGATGATGGGCTCTCGGTAAGAGGAGCTGCGGTCGTCGTCAACTTGCGGATCGCGACAATACACTTTTGGGAAGCAGCAATGATCCGCACTTCGTGCCAAACGTGGTTCGTCGCGAGCTAGCAAAGAGCGTTCCTCCTTTTTGGTTCTCCTTGCCAGCAGTGCAAGATGGTCTTGTGACCCAGCGTCAGGGGGAACCTAATTGGGATGGGACAGAGAGAAAGGGGCCTTGGTACGCTTTACTGCCAACACATTTGCCTTGGACACCGCCATCCAAGGTGTTCTTGGATGCTACATCCAAAGTTCGGGAAACCAGTGAGGGTTAGGGTTATACATGATTGTATAGTGTTGTAATCATTTAGACAGACCAATAAGTCTGTCACATGATCAAAGAAGACAAGTCTTGTGGTTTTGGTTCCAGTTGGACTGTGCACATGTATTGGTCACACACAGTGCTGCCAATATCCAAAACCAACTGTCCCCATCTGGTGGAATGGAAGACAGAAGGTCTGGAGCTCAGACCTCAGGTCATAGCCTTTAATTCTATAAATAACAGCATTGGTAATTGGTACTTGTCATGGATTTCTATTCTCATTACATCATCTCCTGATTACTCACTCATTTGTAATTGGCTGGATTCAGATATCACTCTCATGGTTAAGCTGTCTTGTTTTCTCTCTCTTGTCTCAGTTCCTGTCTTTAAATAGTTGTCTCTCTTGTGCTCTTTCTTTCTTTCATTCATCATTATCATTTCAATCAACTATTACCTACTATCATTTAGCACAATTATTTCCCAAGAATTATTAGCCTGAAGAATTTGCTGTCTTTTACCTCTAGCTTTGTTGAATCCCATCCCTTGTTGAGAGCCTCTCAGATGCCAAACTTTCTCTCTAGTCATTAGAAATAACTAGTCCTTTGATAAGTAAGTCTTGATTGACTTGTTTTCAGTTCAGAAGTGCAAGTTATATTACAATAAAACCTGTATTGGCATGTAATATAACCCCACTCTCTGACAAAAGTCCTACACCCCAGAATAGGAGGAGTAGTTGTAATAATAAAGTGAGAACGATGCAGAAAGAGGTTTGTAATAAGTTTTTGGAAACTTCACCGAGTCAGTAACTACATGTGTAGGCTCTCATCTTTTTGTACAGGTTGGATTGGCTTGAGAGTTGTGAAGTTAATTAGATTAATTGTCTTGGTTTTTTTTTTTCTTAAAAAAAAAAGGAATTTTGTAATCGAAATTTTTAAAGTTTTCATCTCAAATTTAAAAGATCAGAATACAAAGATCCACATTGGTTTTAAGAAAGACCTTTATTATTATGATATCAGATTGTTTTTTTTTTTTTTTTTGAAGGGGGGGAGGGGGCATTTTAAGTCTTAATGCTTTTGTAATTTGTGAATCTGAACATTTATATATATATAAAATGACTATTGCCTTCATCTTTCTTCATTTCATATATGAGAACACAAAATGACTTGAAAAAACAAAGTATATATCTATATATTTTATCTTTAAAACCTTATTAAAACTCATCATCAACATCTTCATCATACATGTTTTCCCTTAACACTAGTTACAACATGCTTATATAATATATATATATATATACCTTATACATTATTGTCCAAAAAAATTAAAAAAAAAATGTCTTTTTTTGTGTGTGTGTGTGTGTATGTGTGTCAAGAAACTTGAGTAGATGAATTTAAAAGGCCCTCTTAAGTTGGAGATATTAAAATGGATGATGATTACTCATTGTGTCAATTTCCCCCCTTTTTTTTTCTTTTTTTCTTTAATTTTTTTGATCCCTGCAATTGTACTTGCAGTTTAGTGTCTCTTAGTCAACCCATTTCCCACAACCTCATATATATCATCTTTTATCATTTGATCGTAAGCCAACTACTGCCTGCTCTTACCAGGTTTAGTGAACACATAGATTTTAGTATTTACAGATACATATTAATAAGAATTAAAATCATCTATTAACAAAATCACTTTGAGCCAGGTAAGGCCTCGTTTTTCGTTTCTCTTCCTTATTGGTAAAGACTCCCAGTAGGATCTTGATGGTAAAGATCTATGAATTTTAGCGGGCACATATACATTCTATTGGACGTACATTTTTTTCTTTTCCTTTTTTTTTCAATCCAGATGATGTCATGTTGTAGGCTTTGTGGGTGCTGGAGCCAAGGAGGCCCCTTTCGAAAGTACCTGGCAAGCTCCTGGGGCTGGAACGCCCCCACCAGCCCATGGATCAAGATAATTGCATCCACTGATTGGGGCGTAGTATCCCTCATCATCGTCTGGTCGATACCATCCATCATCTGTAGGATAGTTCCTACCACCCACGACCAATGGTATGGGCTTCAAAACAATTGGTGGGCCTGTAGGCGCCAACTGTGGTAATTCAGAACTCTTGTAGGTTCTTGTGCCATCTTGTGGGCTACCGGCAATATTGAGCGGTGGAAAGGGCCCTATTAAATCTATATCGGATTGTTTAATGGCTCCTGCTCCAAGTCCTCCAGTCCGCCAAGGCAAAAGTGTCCCATCCCAAGGATAGGGATTTATGTTGGTTCCAAGCTCAACTGCTTTCTTTTCACACTTTCCGGGACTTGTTCGCGCATCTGGACTAAAACAAAGTGGTGTACACCCAACATGTTGGAAGAAAAAAAGCATTAGAGTAGATAGGCTGAGTCATAAAAGCTGAAGAAGGCTGTCTAGAAATATCGTCACAAACCTGATGTATCCGGCTTGGAGTCCAAGCTGATAATTCCACATTGGATTCGGAGGGTTCTCTTGAGTGATCGAGTGTCCAATTTTCCACGTCCAAAAAAATGAGTTTATTAAGGCATCCTGACTGGTCAGTCCCAGATCAACAAACGATGCCTTTGATTGTGGTGTCCATTGACGGTGATCATTCCAATAGCTACAAACTCTTGCTTTGTCAACCACTTTTCCTTCATACACTCTGCTGAGGATATGCTTCACAGCGCTAGTTACTTACGTGCAATCACCGAGCCTTGGGTTCTTTGGATCAGGTGAAGTAGCATTGGGATATGTACCATCAAATCGACTTCCGCTCCCTACGTTATTGACAAAACTGTGATAGAGCAAAAATCGGGAAACGCCAAGCCTTGAAAAGACTTAAGGACAACAAAAGAGAGACTCACAGTCCGCAATCATTGATGGCCAGTCTTGAATAATCAGAAAAAACAGAAAGATGGTCATCAGCGTAGGCATCATGGCCAAAACCGAACTTACATATGAGGCCAAATCAAGTTTGAATATAGGATAATAAATTTTTGATCACTTACGACCACTCTCCAGCTACTGCTAGACCAAAAACATCCATGGTCAAGTTCTGATGAGCCGCCCACCGACTGCATGGCTTGATTGAGTTCGCATCTAAGCTGTCCGTAGATTGCGGGCCGAAGCTCAAGTATGGGTGGTTATCAAGACCAACTCTGTCTGAACCATTCATAAAGCCGGCCCATGGAGTCTTCAAAGAAGCCCCACTCCCTGACGCTCCCTGGAAGGCGTCGTGTAAAACGATAAAGGGACCATTACCTTCTCCATAACCTCCAATTCCTCTAATCATCTTGTATACTTCATAATACCTATTCAAAATTTTGAAAAGAGATAGTGCATGATCATTGATTGTAAATTTCCAACATCTTACATTTTGCCTGTGGTGGTATATATTTGTAGAACTCACCAAGATTTTAAGGCCGTAGGTTCTACTTTGGGCTCGTTCAATATTGAAAACATTGGTACCACATTCCGATATTCAGGCTGACTGATAAACTGCGTAAGTGTTCGAATATAATTGCAAGTGCGCTGTGCGTTGACGATACCCATTGCACCGGTCAAGAAACCGATACCGTGACCCTGACGTCCAGAATGATTCCAACCATTCTGTTGGGAATAATTTTATATCAACAACAATTTTGAAAAGAGCGTAAAATGTTTGGATACTTTCAATCGAGACAAGAAATACCTACTTGAGATCCCGGAACAGAATGTAGATCCAAGTTTATCCTTAAGCCATATTTCCTCGCCCATGTGAAGGCCTTCAACAAGTACTTCCAAGAAACTCCAGCCAAGAACGGCTCGTCTCCAAGAGTTTCAATCAACCACCAACCAATTGGAATCCTTACCCAATTTAAACCTGCAGAAGCTATCTGTGCAAAGTCTATTTCTGTAATGAATGTCTTGTAATGATTTTCGATAACACTTGCGGCGGAGGTGCCCAAAGCTTGGTTCAAGGTCCATTCATCGATAGGTATCTTTTCCTTTTTGAGGAATGGCTCGAACAAGTAAGGTGCTATAAAAGGTTCAATGACCAACCAACCTCCTAGATTAACACCATAAATTCTGTTTCTTGAATAATCCCATCTTTCGGCAAGAGCAGGTTGATCGCCTTGCGGACGGGCACTGTCGTTAAAAGGAATTGCAACCCAGGTACCACCCAGTGTATTGTTGTATACAAATGACTTTCCGTCTTCGGTCTTGAAAAGTAAGAAGGGGAAAAAAACAGTCGGACCAAATGCATCACTTGATCAGGCTACGTTTTCTGCATTCAGGACCTATAACAATTGTCCTACTAACAATTATAGTGTCTCCTCCTTTTCCCCACATGAGCTGTGAACTGGAAGGTTTTGAAAAGTTTCCAATGGGAACTTTATTCTTTTTGACCCACCAGACCACAAATATTGCAACTGGAATCTGAAGTATCACTAGGGCAAGGACGATTTTGAGTTTAAGGGAAACTTGACTCCTTGGTTCTTCTCCCTCAGACTTTTGGATAGAGGGAGAACAAGATGAGAATCTTAGTTTTTCGAGTCTCAAGCCAGTCCCCTTGATTATTGAGTGACCTGAAACTCTTTGAGAAGTGACGGCCCCCAAAAAAAAAGTAAGAAAAAACGTACCCGCTTTCCCGCTGCTTGTAATTTGGAGCCCAAATACATGGGAACTTGTCTTTGTGGTCCAGAGTCACGAGGCAAACCCACAGAGAATCTGTTATTTCCTGCATATGTCAAGTCCGATTGGTCGACAACGGAGGATTGTCTGGTATCGCATGACTTCCATGGTCCGTTCTCATCATTTCTCACGTTCCCTGAACTGATGTGCTTCCAATCATGATATACAGATGAGGATACGTGCCGGGGAGGAGGTCGGTATTCTGACTCTCTAGCCAGTCCGTGTAGTGACATTTCTCTATCTTTCAGGCTTTCAAACCTTCGAAAGCCTTCTTGCTCATATTCTACACTCGTACGCCTTCCAATTTCGGAATTCAACATCGACATCACATAGTCGTCGCTGTAGACTGTAGACATGGAATTTGAAGTTGTTGTTTATGTCCGCGGGTCCAACCACCTCCACAAGTCCGTCCTGTATTTCTTGCTCTGGGATAAAAGCATGCACATCAAACATCTCGTCAGTAAGTGCCAATCAGTTTTGGCAATACATACAGCTTCAAAACCAACCAGTTATAATCAAACCTTTGAGATTCAGGGAACGGTAGCAAATCAATTCCTGGTAGAAGTATAGATGAGGGTAGTGAACTCTTGCCTAAATTTTATACACCAGAGACGAGAATGTTGAAGCGAGTTACACGAAGCGATATGAACATCAGAGAATGGCGAACAGCCCAGCCAATGTTACGGATGGTCAAATCCAACAACTTATGGGGGTGAAGCGTATGAACCGTTGTCAAATCGGGGAGGTTAGATGCCTACCAAGTTCTGAAGCGAATCAGATTGACGCTGGCGGTGGTACATGGCGAGTGACCGAGTCGGACGCTGATTGTCTTAACACTCGAAGACCCTCCTTTGTCTGAAAAAGTCAGTCGATACGATATGAGGCACGTCTCTCCGAGGGTTGGAGTCTACAGGTCTACACCCGATGGACTGATGAAAGGTGATGACATGACGGCTTTGAATAGGGGGACGGTGAAGACGTTGGCGAGAAGTGCCAACCCAACCCGATGCCGAATTCAAGTTTGAGAGTGAACTCAAGGGAGAGAAGAATTGGTGGTGACGAGTGGTTATTGACCAAGTTTGAATTGACCGTCAACCTGAATTCTGTTAAGGCATCACTAAGATAGTCTTAAGGTTAAGTGTGTTATTTATATCCAACCTCTCTCCTTATCTCTCAGCATTGACCCTCTCTCTCTCTCTCTCTCTCTCTCTCTCTCAACCAAACATGTCCCAACTGCCCTCACTCTCACTCTCAACCCCCGGACCTCGTTCAACCCTCAACCCGCCAAGGTCCATCAACGATCTCACTCGCAAGCGTGATCGAACTTCAATCCTATCCACTTCTTCTTACGCCCCCTTGACGTCTTCAAACCTCCCTTCCTCATCCACTCCTGACTCATTCAACCCAACCTCATCCTCTTTCTCCTTCCGGATCCCTCTTCTCTCTGACAATAGTAGTCCCATGCGCGTATGCCAATCAAGCCCTTACTCACCCTTCGACTCACGTGCGTTGGACTATTTCGGGAAAGCAAAGGCCGTCGTCACAACTCATACTCATACCATTCGTTCCGGTCTTGGGCTCTGGCCTCACACTAAAGCTTGTCAGAACGAAACGGACCCTGATCCAGAAATCGAACGCGCTTCAAAGCGTCGGAAAGGGGTCGCCGGGACCATCATCAGTACCGCACTTGATGCAGCCTTTGATGCGGCAATCTTCACCTCTGCTGTCGGATGTAAGCTTATCTGTCTGCCTTCACCCTCTCACTTAGCTCACCTTTCCTTCATCCGGTGTAAATCTAGACGCCGCATTTCAGATTTGGCGTGGTAAGCCACTCGACGAGCCCTCCCACACCCGACTTCCGGCACCAGTCCCGCGCTCGCCACCACCACCCTACGAGCAGTGCTCAACACCACTTCCACCCCCCCTTCCACGCTCACGGCCCACGCCCGTTAAACGGGCTTCCTTCGCCCCACGAAAAGTTACTCACATTCATGTTCCACGTTCTCGTCCGGCCAAACCATACCTCTCTTCTACCTCCAGTACTTTGATCCCAAACTTTACACTCGAATCCCTCAACATCAATTCTCCTACATCTACGCCGGGATCAGAGCCAGCACCTGAGGAACAGGAAGAGGATTTGATGGCAGACTTTGTTCCTTCTTTCTCTCACTATGTCCCACCGCCTCCGGTCCCAGATGAACCAGTCGATACCGAACTTGAGACAGACGAAGAACTAGTAGCATGGAAGAACCAGATCCAAGGCCTCATTCGATCTGGTGAGGCAGCACTAGCAGCCATGCCAGAGCTCCCTATTGCTCCCGAAATCGAACCTGAGCTTCAACAGATGGTGGTGAAGGAGGAGCGAGTAAAGAGGTCGGAAGAAGTACAGATACTTGAACGCGCACTCGATCAAACAGCTAGAGGGACAGGTCGGAACTGGTGGGAAACTGCCTAGTCCTATTTTATATTATCAACATTTTTTTTGCAGCAAGGCTTTGTTATATAATCTTAGCTCTTTGTCAGTGGAGATCCTGTCAATGCTTTCTCTGATAACCTTTTTGTTCTTGTTCCATCACCATCTCCTAATGTTTTCTTTTGTCTCGCCACATCCTTAGGATATTATGAAGTTCTACTCACATTTGTATTCATCTTTATTTCTTCTTACTAATTCCTTCAAACCCTTAATTCAGTTGCCTTTCTTGACCTCCTTCTCCCTTGAGATCCAATATATCGTACAAACATGCACTTCTCTTTCTTCTCCTTTGTCCCTTTTCTCTCTCTGGCTAGAACAATGACTAGGCTTGCTTTTTCATCTTCTGGTACTGTTGTATCTCTGTGTGTGTTTTTATCATCATCATTATTAGTGTCTTGTATGTAATGACTTTGGGGATTTTCAGTATAGATGGATACATGAATAGGGCTCATTGGTTAAAGTGATGGCATGAACCAATTAAATCAAAGAGGAGGATGTGGCCAGAATCATGAAATTCAAAGCTATCATCAAAATCATATTATTCAGACAAACCTATCAATAATCTTTGGAACATAAGAGGGGTTTCTTGATTTAAATGTTTTGTAAGTAACTTGTTTCCTTGTTGAAGTGGGAAGTGATGAGGTGAATTTATCATGAGGAAATGGCTGCTCTTTTATAGATTTTCTGAGTCCTAGAGAGTGCTCTCAATTTTGTGTTTTCAACTTGATTTGACAGAGAACTCTTGGGGTTGTTTGAATTTCTACTCTTTTCTCATGGCCACAATAATGAATTGACTAGTAGAGTTTATCTAGCTTCTTTGTTCTTATGAGAAAAGCTCTTCTACTCAAAGAAATGGAAGGAATGTGAACTAGTAGTTTGATTGTGTTCTTGAATCAATAACAGTTGATACCACAGGTTTAAGGGATCAACTATCTGTACAATGTTTGATTTGAATAGATTCTACTAGTGATTATGTGTCAATGCTCTTGTGTGGGAAGCTATTCAGTGTATTGAATTAGTAGTTCACATGTCAGTTGATCAATGATGTGTCAATATCATCAAATTCACATCTATTCAAGGATCTGTGAGAACTTGTGTCAGTACTGTAATGCAACTGTCAACAGTAGAGTTACAGTACATTTTTTCAGATTCCATGAAGTATATTATGTGTTTAATTGATAGAAATGACATCATTTCAACTGTAGCTTCAAAACTAAACTAGCTATGTGAGTGTGAAGGTTTCTAGCTGTCATACTCAAAGTAGGTTCTTTGTGTTGATATCTAGAGAAGTAATAGAGTTATCAAGTAGCTCCAAAATGAGACTATAGGTTGTTTTATTTGTAGAAGCCAGTTCCACAATTATATTACACTTGTTACTTTGAAGTAGCAGGTGTACTGGCTATTGTAACATATTTACATATGTGTTACAGTATGCATTACAATGCTCTAGTAAACTGTGAAGTGAGTTACTATCTGTCATTTTAGATGTAACACTTATTTATTGATAATTAATACTCAGTTGGTAAGTATCCTTCATTGTTGCTATTCTTGAAACTGAGATAGAGCTGTAATTTGACTGTCAGTCCATGGCATTTTGATGCTCGGGGCTGACAGTAAGCTAGATCAACTCACCCAAACCTTGATTCAATCAGCTAGGTGGTGATACCAGTATATCAATGACCACAGATTTGGCTGTTGGGGACACCTAGAACACAAGAAGCCTGTTTCTGTGTTGACACAAAGGCTGGCAGAGGACTCCTGAGTGATTGATGCAAAGGTGCGGTGTAAACAGTGTGAGCTTTTGTCTTTGACATGGTAGTGGCCAAATGAGAGTGGTTGGAGAAATGCAAACAGGGTGTGTAAGGAAATGAATGGAGGAATGTTGAGGGACCCCCCAAAAAAATGACTCGCACCTTTTATGTTGATGCAGAACCAGCAGCCATATCTTTTTACTGTTGAGATGTAAACCAATGGTATGCTTACATGATGTATCACCACAGTATGAGGGAACTGTTGAGTTGACTCCATCAGCACATGTACACACATAGAAAGCACCTCACTGCCAATATATTTTCATCGCATGGAAGCTTGCTATGTAACATAGCATGTCTTCATGTGATACTATGGACCATTTTTCAAGGTCCCTACCTTGGAAAATAGACCTATTGCATCACATCTTGGCCTGCTATGTGACATAGCATGTCTCTATGCGATGCAATTTTCTTGGTGGTGCCTATGGTGGCCACAAGTGTCTGTAGCCTAGTGGTAAAAGACAGCACTCTAGTATGTGTCTTGGCTATCATGCTGAGATTGTGGGATTGAATTCCACCAGACACATAGTGACATTTGCACCGCTAGCAAAAATTACTCGGACAAGGCTGTCCGAGTAATTTTTGCTGGCGGTGTTGACCATCTCTACATCTACCATGAAGTGAGGAGTGGAGAACTGAACTGGTGGTAGGGTACATAGAAATACACAGGGATTGGGCTGATGATGTCCAGTGTCAAGTGCATGAAGGCTATCAAGCTCATATTGATAGATATGGAGCCTGCATCTAATATGGTCATGGTGAAGAAAAAAATGTTAAAATAACATGAAACCTAATTAACAAAGGACCAAATGAGAAAAAACTTGGCTCACCTGACAGCTCACCAGGATCAGCTCACAATACTTCCAATTTTTCAATTCTCTCACAAGCACAAGCAGGGTGATTGCCAGGAAATGCGTATGCAACATGTTGGTTTGCGACACACCTGGGTGTGCAATATGTTGGTGTGCCACATGTCTGTGTGTGCGAAAGATGTACCTGTGTAGTGGTATACTTGCAGTGACACTTGGTACTTGATCTTGGGGATACAAGGATACGGTAAGTTCGGGACAGAGGGACATGTGGAAGAACACACAACAGAATGTTGTGGATTCTCTGTGTCCCCTGGCCCTCGAGATAAGTTCTCGTCGGTGCCGCTGTCGTGCCCCGAGTGGACCCGGCGCGGGGGCCACAACACTTGACGCTCATAATGGTTTATGAAGTCAGCTCTGTCTTTCCCGTGGTGTATAAGTTGTCACCCGTCAATCGGGGAGATGACGATTGCAGTAGATTCATCGGAAGTAAAATTCCCCTTGTGGGAGCACTGTGGTCTGCCAAGACCCTGGAAAGCACTAGTACTGAATCCTGATACACACTTACTCAAACCCAATGGATAATATGGGGTAACGCCGGAACCTATGGGTCAGTGATGAATCATGGATGGGGTCTACCCTGGTCTGCTAGGTCTGCCGTGGTCCGAAAGTAGAGAATGGTGAAACTCTAAATAGTAGCTCAGCTCTTCTCAGGTTCCCACTCCGGACCTCAAGTTGATGGCCAGTACCGTCAATATCCTTATCTGAACAGAGCCTTACATCGACCAAACACGTCCTCAGCCAGGCCTGCTCGATCAACCCCGACAAACGTATCTCTCACCACCACAATCGTAGTACTCGTAGTGCCAGCATTGATTGGCCTCATCGTTGACCCTGGACGAATTCGAAAACTTGCAGTCGGAACGCGCTCATGATGGCTTCCCCTGACGGTCGTAAGTGCTCCGTTGTCCGTCTAGCCTTTTGTCAATCGCAGCTGAGCTCGACTGCCTTGAATCGCAGACGTTAGAATCACTTACAACGAAATCCACGTGAGCAGAGAGATTCGATCCGACTATGCATTTCCAGCCCGCTCACTTAAATTTACTGTATCGCTCCATTAGCGCACGATCGGACAAACGGCGCTGAAGATCCGAGATGAGTTCCGGTGAGGCACGCTGGTTCTTACCAGGTCGGGCCATCATCCATGCTGATGCTAAGCTTGGGATAGTCCTGACATCATGATCGCAATTGGTGGCGGGGGCTTCTTCCCTGCCCGAGTCTTGGTGCGTTCACCAACCTCTCTCTCTCTCTCTGCAATGATTGTTGTGGTTGGATGGACATGGAAAAGTACAGATGGAAGAGTCCTCGAACTGATGCAATCCTACGCACTTTCCACTTCCTTGGTTTCTCTCCAGCGGACATTCCTCAAGACTTCCAATCGCAAGAACATTCCGATCCAGGTCAGTCGGAAGGTTAAGGGAGCAGAGGATTTGACAAACCGCTTATTGCTCTCCAATAGGCCATCGGATTATCCTTGTACGAAGAACTCGGCCAAACAGGCAATGGTTTGCCATCCACAGAGGAAAAGCTAGGCAAAGAAGTGGTGAGGTAATGCAAAGATCCAATTCGATCTATTCTCACGAAACCATGCTCATGCTGGTCTAACTATCTTCTTTTGATAGGACCCAATGGTTCGTCACACGGCATACTTTGGCATGGACCGTCAGTTAATGTACCTAAACATTTATGACTATTTGGACCAGGCTCGACTTCTCTACACTTGGTCATACCCCGCTGCTTGGTCGACGGATCCTGATTGTTGTGAGTGAGTCTTGGTGCTATTTGGAAACCGCTATCTGAACCAATTCACACGCCCATTTCACCTGGCTGTTTTTAGGATGAAGTGGACGACACGCGGACGACCTTATCTTATGCAATTGCTGAGCTGGAGAAGGATGTGAAAACCCAGCTCGAGAAGCTGAGCGTGGAAGAAAGGACAAAATTACCCGCAACGGAGTTTGCGGTCTTCGTCGGTCAGTAATTTGATATAGCAAAAATTGCTTTTCGCCAACCATTGTCCTCCCTCCCTCTCTTTGTATGTTGCGTGGATTCACAGTTCACAACAAAAAAAAACCCAAAGCCGCTCAGATCCCCGACCATGTCAAGTATTTTGCAGGCTTGCATATTGAAGACCAATGGATTGACGTATGTATCTTTCCTTCCTCTTCACCCACCCACCTCAAATACCTCTTAGCCAAAGCTGACGTTGGCACGGGAAACAGTACCCGTGGGAGGTGACCGATATCGATGCACACGAAGCTCTTGCGAAGGCTTCCCAAAAATCCTCCTCGAACCATTCATGATTGGCCCTGATCGGCCGCTTTGACATCAGTGCTAGAGTCGATATGGACCATGTAGAGCCTTTGTCTGGATCACTCCTCGTTATCTGCTTTCCTTTCGTGTCTCAGGTGTAGTCGATCCTACACGTGTATAGCATGGTATGACCAGGTAAACACAAGGCATTGTGATGGATGTAAACTCGAACTGCAGTACACTTGAGACCCAGGCGCTGAGACTTGGACTCCTGAAAGTCGAGCTATTCCTTGAGATCATTCAGGGGTTGATGCTCTCATGTATCCTACAGCTCCTCTGTCCCTCTGATCTGAGCTGCATGGTTTGTATACACAGTCACATTGCCTTCCCCCCTAGCCAACCTATATCCAATCTTCCTATAGTTGGATAGGTCGATAGCCGGAGATGTTGAACTCTGTAAAGCCCTTTTGGAGGTAATTATTCTTCGATACGGGTCCATTACCGGGTTGTCCAGCAAAGTTTCCTGCCAACAAGTCAAGTGGGTTGACTGAGTTTTTTGACAACCTGGTAATTTTTGTGAATCGCTACACGCAATTTTCCCCGAACCCGACAGAGTCCTCCCCGCCCTTCCCGGAGCTTTAAGGTTTCGGGTCTTGTCCTCCCACATCCCTATCCCCTCAGAAATCTGAACGTCTTCACAGAATGAATGACTTCGAACCGTGGATACCCATCATCATCTACCCCACTCCTCTCTGTTCAACACATCGGCCTAATCACTCGCAGCTATACCTTTCGAGCACCTGACGAGCGTTCTGGACTAGCTGATGCAGTGCTGGTGGGGGTTTCAGGCGCTGTCTTTGCATTGACTGTGAGTCAATGGAGCCTTCCGACCCCATTTCTTATCCTGACTGACAAGAATACACGTTTGGTGAGAAGCCTTGGCCGTCGATCTGTAGTTTCATTGGATTGTTCTTGTTAGGATGTTGGTCCTACTCGAAGGTCACCCGAGTCCAATCCGGTATGTCATTTGCTTCATCAAAACAAAAAAGTTAGGTCACCCTTTTTGAAACGATTGCATCGAACGATAGAGACGGTCTTGGTGCTCGGCACGCTTGGGATCCAGTTGAACCGAACCAGTTTACTTGGAACTCAATCCGAGTTTATTCCGGCCTCACACATTCACCAGGTCATCATTCACGAAGCGATCGAGTGTTGGAGGGTAGAATTTTACTTGGCCATGGTCATTGATCGGGGACAGGCTGGGGATACGGCTGAGATGGAAGTGCGAAGGATTTTTGGGGTCAGTGAATTCGGTGAGCATAGACGAAGCATCCTGCTGAAGTTTGTTGTATGCGTTCGCTAGGCTCTACGACCTCGATTGAAGTATCTTGTCCCGGTTTGGAGAGGAATTCGAGAAGTCATGTTTGAAGGTGACGAGACTCGATCTCATTCCAGGAATTCAAACGGACCACCCACCAACAAAACCAAACTTCATGAACACGTACCACTAGACTGAATGAGGTTCAACCGTAGAGGTTTTCTGATCACCCCTAGATAACTAACGTCTTGAAGTCTTGTTTTTAAACACAATGATTGCTCAACAAGAATATTCATAAAACTAGACCATTTCTTGAAATGATATTGCATCCACCCCTTGTCACTTTCTGTATTTTTTGCCTCACTTATGTCTTCTTGGGAAGCAGCTGAATGAGCATCCTTCAAGTATAACCTCCAGAAGGCACGCTTTTGTAAAGATTAAGCAGAGAATGGTCAGGAGTATATAGACACCCTTCCAAGATTGACAAAGAGGCAAGGCAGAGTTGAAGGGGTTGCAATGAGAACATAAATTTACATGACAACCCTAGCCCACCCAAGTGATTGCGCATGCCCCGGCTTGCCACCGAGTTCGATCCCTCCTTGGTCATGACCTCATCTTCGGAGAACGCTGGACTCGGCAATCGATGAAGACACGCCAGCAAACGCATTTTCTTTTGTTGCATCGCTTGGCACCGATACCGCAGTGGCCTGTACGCAGCAAGCGGTAGTCAAAGATCAAGAAACACACCTCAAGAATCCAGCGTCCG
Source organism: Cronartium quercuum f. sp. fusiforme G11 (assembly GCA_015951145.1). Classification (NCBI taxonomy): domain Eukaryota; kingdom Fungi; phylum Basidiomycota; class Pucciniomycetes; order Pucciniales; family Coleosporiaceae; genus Cronartium; species Cronartium quercuum. The sequence goes on from MU167229.1 coordinate 101,133, forward strand.
ACTGACTGATGGCCAAAAAGGCGCTCCGCGATGTTTCAGCTGATGCTTTTGAAGATAGCGAAGGATTGAATGTTCGACAACGCCGCCGGTTCAAGATAGCGTGCGTAGGTCCTGATATCCTCTATGGTCTACTTCTAAAAGGTTCACAATCCAGTTCTTCCGGGTAATGTCCGTTCGATGGCAATAAAACTTTTAGAATGGTTTCCGATTACTTTTTTCCAAACTTGGGTGGCGTCGAATCGCATATCTATATCCTGGCCCATAAAATGATTCAACGTGGTCATAAGGTGTGTTTGACGCGATACTACCGATCATCAGATTGGTTCAAAAGATGACGTGAATCACAACTGATCGCATCTTCTATGGCTGGCTGGAAATCCATCCATCACAGGTCGTCATCATCACTCACGACTATGGCGATAGATGTGGAATTAGACATTTGCCAGCCGGGCTCAAAGTGTACTACATTCCTCTCGGCACGCTACCCTTTTCGACTTCGGCCGCGACGCTTCCCAACCTCTTCTGCTGCTTACCACTGATCCGGACTATCCTGATTCGGGAACGGATCGAGATATTGCATGCCCATCAAGCTATGAGCTCACTCGGATTGGAGTCGGTGATGCATGCAAAGACGCTTCGGCTGGGCATCCGAACCGTTTTTACTGATCATTCGCTCTTCGGTCTCGGCGGCGGTGGATGGGGAGAGGTAGCCGGAAATAAGATTGTTAAAGGTTGCCTGAGTGACATTGATTCGGTAATCTGTGTAAGCCATACGGGGTACGCGTGCTCACTTGCTTCACTTGATTAACAATCAATTTACAAGGACTCTCAATCGGCTTTTCTCAAATCGATGCTAATCGCCCTGTCTTCCTCAGGAAGGAAAATTTGGTGCTAAGGGCTTTGTTGAACCCGGACATGGTATACGTCATTCCAAACGCGATTGTGGCTGATAGCTTCAAGCCTGACCCACTGAAGCCGTCATACAAGGGTGGTCCATGTGAGTGGGGACTTGCATATTATTTTTTGACGTCTGATATGATCGTGCTCCGCGGGTTCTGATTAACTCTTGCTTGAACTTGTCATCCATTTTGCCAGTGACCATTGTTTGCGTCTCGAGGCTAGCTTATCGCAAGGGTATTGACCTGCTGATTGCAGCCATACCCAAAGTATGCGCCTCACACCCTGAAGTCAGATTTCTGATCGGTCAGCGTTTGGCTTTGTGATGTTTTGGCACACACAAAAAAAACATTGTGAAGAGGATCGCTGACATTGCCTGATATTACGCTTTTCTGCGTTTTGATTCTCTAGGAGGCTCTGGGCCCAAAATGATTGAGTTAGAACAGATGAAAGAAAACCACCAATCGGTGATCTCTCCACACCAGGTTGAACTATTGGGACCCATCCGATCTGACCAAGTCAGGGACCTACTCGTTCGTGGCGAGATCTTTTTGAACACGTCATTAACAGAAGCCTTCGGTATGACGATCCTTGAAGCAGCCTGCGCAGGGCTTTTTGTGGTGTCGACAAACGTGGGAGGTATTCCAGAGATATTACCGGAAGGACTTATCGAGTTTGCTGAAGCTGAGGTCGAGGGTCAGTATTCTTTTATTTGTCAAACCAAATACCTCGTACCGCCTTGCTGAATACATTCTTCAGATCTCGTGCGGGCCATTGAGCGGGCCATCTTGACCATCCGCTCTGGCACACACGATCCTTTTAAAACTCACGAACTTGTCAAGGGTATGTATAGTTGGGCCAATGTGGCTATGCGTACGGAGCAAGTCTATCTCGACACGATGGAAATCGAGCCTTGTCCTTTGGTGGAACGACTACGCAGGTCTGTTTCTCGTCATTCTCTTCTGAATAATGGTAGTGAAAGAGTCGTCTGGGCTAACATCAAACGAGGAATTGCCTTTAGACATTATGGCTCAGGCGCGGTTTTTGGAAAGGTGATGTGCATAGTGCTGATGGCACAGAATGTGTTGATGGCCTGCTTAGATTGGTGGATGCCTCGCGAGAATATCGATCGCGCACCCGAGTTTGATTATTCTGCCTATTTGAAGGTATGTGACTAGCTGATATTTATATGCCTCACCACACGAATCTCTAGACAATGAAGTTAACTTGTCCCTTTTTTTAGGCTTACGGACCTTCCTAATTCATCATCATAATTCGTGGGACCTACCCATATTGTTGTTTCTGTTCAAGGCGTATTTTGGGTTATTTATCTTCCTCTGTGAGAGTGGAGAAACAATCATAACGGTTTCCAAAAGGATTTGATTCAACAAATCAAGATATTCAAGCCTTATCAGATACTACGACTGCATCCAGGGCTCTTGACGGTAAGAGGGATCAAGCTCGCTTTGTCCAATAAAATGGCCTTTTCCCCTCTTATTGTTGAGAGGCCGTCTGCCTTTCGTGGTCAGTCAGCAGTATATGACTTGCGTTGTCAGAGGCTAGTCAAGATCTAGTATTTAACTGGAACCTCCCTATCAAGGTTTTGACACTTTTGTCAAGACACTGTACTTTGGCTGGTCGGACAGAAATAGATGGGTCCTTTTTAAAAATCTTAATTTCAAGATCTTTGTAACTACAGATATTTTATCTATTTTTCAAAAATTGTATTCCCTCAAGGCTAGATTGAGATTTTCAAGACCCTCAAAATGTTTCAAATACTCTCCACAAGATATCTACATGACAAGGGTATTGCCACTAGCAATGTCTTAAATACAAAGGTAGAGTTAAGTGCTTTGCTGGCCAACCCTCTGTGCCAGAAGGTGGCTTCTTTCAGGCTATCAGTTGGCCAAAACTGAAAATAGGGAGTCCTTGGACCCTCCTGATCCCTTGAACTAATCATCAAGCTATTGGTACTGGGAAAGCCCCAAGTACTGACTACAGCTAGTTGACCTGTCAATAGAGGGGCTGTACTCTCAACAAAGCAATTTCAAAGGGAAGATTTAGATTCTCAACAGAATCTCTTAGGAAGACTGAGAGCTCTGTGGTTAGACCTATGAACTAAGCACCTATGGCTCCACTCCCTCTGAAATACTGATGTGAGGCCTTTCCTGTTAGGGTATATTGCTCTAGCTCTTGTTGTCCTGGAAAAAAGGGATGCTCAAGCAAGATTACTCACCATATAATATGAATTGTTGATTACTTGCACCTATCACACTTGAAAAAAATTCAGCAGATGACTTTACTTAAGGTGTCTTCAAGTTATGTAGTTGTGTTGTCTAGGTGTTTTTGGTGAAAGGCAACTAGAGGAGAACAACTTGTGAGCTGAGGGTAAAACTTTATGTACCCAAACATCAGGCTATTGATTTAAGTGTACTCTCAGAAATCAGGAACAAAGACTGATACAAAGAAGTTAGCCACAAGGACAAGCTAACCCAGTATCAGAGCTTGGGTCTTGAACAAGATCAGAGAGAAAGACAAGGAGAAAAAAAACTGTGATCTCAGACCACACAACTGTAGAAATGTAGTAGCGCACATCAGACTTAAATTAATATAGAGATATGAGTATGCTTATATCAAGGCATCTCCAGCACCACTTCCTCTCCTTCAGCGTGTCAACCCCTGGCTTGCTCTTTCCCTCAACTCAATTATTGCTGGGAAAGAGTAAGTCACCCCTCTATCTTTCTCTCCTATTTTCTTCCTCTCACTATGCCTGTTTCTATCAATCTCAACCCTATTCCTACAAGTATATGTACCTGATCCTGATTTCTCTCACTGAATGGCTGTCAACAGAATATAGTTTGTTTTCTTTATTGCTGACAGCCTCTGACATAATTATCCCACACACTACTCTCCAGGTCAGAAGAGTATCACTATCATTAGTCATTGTCTCTTCTTTAACTCCCTTGTTCACTGTTGTACCAGGTTAGTGTGTGTGGCTAGGGATCAAGGGTTGAAGAGTTGCTCAACCCCATATTGATCCATTCTGTGTCAGGTCTCTGTTGGATTTGTGGAATTCTTCAACAACATTATAAGGGAGAACCATTATGCTACACACATCTCTCACATCATGTAGTATGCACACTACAACATCCACTACCTAACTCTACTCAACATCTCACCATCATGTACTGTCCTTGTCTGTCATATTATGACAACACAGGCCACTCCCTCACAATTGTGAGACCAGAATAACTTGTGGTCCTGTTGTTTATAAGAACACCATTCATTGAAAGTTGACATTGGTACAACAAAATGAAAGATATATATGAATCACTGCCAAGATATTTGTATCGGATGGGCCTATCCGATGTTCTATCACCCCGAGATATGCGATGCAGTGTCAGTAGGATTAGGTGCGATGGAATTACTATCGGTATCTAATGCTCTGACACCATATTGCAGTGTAATT
>MU167229.1:108408-125045 GCA_015951145.1 Cronartium quercuum f. sp. fusiforme G11
AATTCCATCGCACCTAATCCTACTGACACTGCATCGCATATCTCGGGGTGATAGAACATCGGATAGGCCCATCCGATACAAATATCTTGGCAGTGCTTGTCAATGTCAATGTTTTTGTTGTAGTGCTAGCAGTAAAGGCATCACATTGACATTGTGTCTTGGCTTACATCCTGAGGTCCCAGGTTCATATCCTGGTCTAGTCAATTTTTCTCTGACCTCATGTCACAACAGATGGTACAAGGTACATGAAATTCATTCACAAGAATTTCAGAGGAATATAGCTCTCAAATGTCTTGTCAAAATTTTTGTTGAAACTAACACAAGTCACCTAGTGACAGGACTTCTTGGCAAGTTAAACATCTGTCATCTTTCTGGAGAAATAGGTCCTCAGAGCTGGAGGTTTTCTTGGCCTTTCTAGATTCCCAGGGTGAGTTAGTGGTGTGCCAGCATATCTTTCAAACCCTAGGTCCTCTACCTTTTGCCTCCAAGTTGCTATGTTTGTTTAGTGCATCATGGAACTTGATTTACATCTGTGGTTTGTATAGGACAAGGTACTATCTCAAGGATGCTGTCAGGGATAGGGCTTTCAGGCTCAAGAGCTACTCACCACCAAGAAAATTGCATCACATAGAGGCATGCTATGTCACATAGCAGGCCAAGATGCGATGCAATAGGTCTATTTTCCAAGGTAGGGACCTTGAAAGATGGTCCATAGTATCACATGAAGACATGCTATGTTACATAGCAAGCTTCCATGCGAGGAAAATATATTGGCAGTGACTATATCTCTGATGAAAAAATAGAAAACATGAGTCAAGAAAGACTTCCAAATACAAGAAAATCCAACTTTAGAGGACTAGGGGATGTGATAAGAACATAAAGAGGTTCTTCAGACAAGGAAGCAGGACTTAAAGAGAGTGAGAGGTAAATGTAGCAAAAGTGCATAGCTAGGATTTCAAGGATGATTAACTAGTGTATAGTAAGCATTGAATTGTTATACAAAAAGTGATAAGCTGATGAGTAAGAAGTAATAAACCAAGAAAATGAAGGTGTGATTAAAGAGTAGAGAGAAAAATTCACAAGAAAACAGTGCCATGAAAGCCATCATGATGGAAAAATTAGCCAAGAAGTTGTGATCTGAGTGCCAGCCAGACCTTCCATCCTCTTTCCACCAGATGAGTAAAGTCAGTTTCACATGAGGGAAGCATGGTGTGTGACCAGTACATGTGCACAAATGCCAATTGACACCCTGTCTGTATCAAGGTGACTTGTCAATGAGAGCAGATGAAGAACTTTTTTAGTTCTCTGATTGTTCTCATTTTTCACCCAGAGCCAGCACAAGAGCCTTTCCTTTATGCAAAGTAACTTCCTTTTCTTTTTGCTCAATGCATCATGCACTGAAAGGTGTGTACTGTATGCCTGTGTAACACTGCATGGTTCACAATCACCCTGTCCATATGAAGGTGACTCATTGACAAGAGCACATGGTGTCATGTTTGAAATCACCTCAGAATCCCTCTCAAATCCAGTGCCTTAGTGTCTGGGGGGTGGTGGCCCAAGCACTCAAGCCCACCCTTGTTACTCATGTCCATTCAATACAAGTCACTGATCCATGTTCATCATGATGTCAACTCATGAACATCAGTACAATTGTAAACCATGCAGTGATACACAGACATACAAGACACACCTTTCAGCACATGGTGCATTGAGCAAAAAGAAAAGGAAGTTACTTTGCATAAAGGGAAGGCTCATGTGCTGGCTCTGGGTGAAAAATAAGAACAATCAGCAAACTAAACAAGTTCTTTGTCTGCTCTCATCGACAAGTCACCTTGATACAGACAGGGTGAATTGTACTGAAATTCATGAGCTGACATCATGATGAACACACTGCCAAGATATTTGTATCGGATGGGCCTATCCGATGTTCTATCACCCTGAGATATGCGATGCAGTGTCAGTAGGATTAGGTGCGATGGAATTACACTGCAATATGGTGTCGGAGCATTAGATACCAATAGTAATTCCATCGCACCTAATCCTACTGACACTGCATCGCATATCTTGGGGTGATAGAACATCGGATAGGCCCATCCGATACAAATATCTTGGCAGTGACATGGATCAGTGACTTGTATTGAATGGACATGAGTAACAAGGGTGGGCTTGAGCCCTTGGGCCACCACCCCCCAGACACTAAGGCACTGGATTTGAGAGGGATTCTGAGGTGATTTCAAACATGACACTGTGTGCTCTCATCAACGAGTCACCTTCATATAGACAGGGTGTGAGCTAGAGCCACAGGAGATTGTTTACATATATTCTTTGACAGGCTTATATGAGCCTCATCAATTGATATCTTGTGCTGAAAAAAACATACAGAAAATCAGTTTAAAAGGGAAAACGATTTAGAATAATGTATCCAATATCAAAACCATCACCACCAACATATTTGGATTGCATGGAGACATGCAATGTGATGCAATAGGCCAACTTCTAAAGGTCCCTACTTGAAAATTGGTCTATAGCATTGCATGTCGGCATGCTATTTTACCTAAGATGCCACCATTCAATGGAAATATCTTGGAAGTGCATGAAACTTTTTTCTCACTTAAAGCAACCATAGCTTACTCTGTGAGAATTGTGTGTTACATTACTTATTGTTATGAAGGTTCACAGAACCCAGGATCAGTTCACCTGGCAAGACCCATTCACCTGGTCCGTTTTCCAGGCAAGATCTGTTCACCTGGCCTAACCACATGGCTGGGTCCATACACCTGGTATGATAGCCATCTTTCAATCCCAGTGTCATGTATAGATGAGACATATAAGGATGAGTCTCTGTTGTATGTTCCGTTTGCTCATCCACTTTATTTGTCTTCTCTTTGCACTGTACCTGCTCAAAGGTACCTCCGTAGCTCTCCTTCTCGCTGTTCACATAGTTCACATGAACCTGTCCCTGCTCAAAGCCTCATAGCCTTTAGATTTGTTTACATACTACATCACAGTGCTGTGTATAATTGTGTGTTAATATACTACAGTACTGTATGCTTCGTTTGGCAAAAAGTATATGGACAATACATACATGTACATAATTTAGACATACTCTTTTTGCCGAAGGAAGCCGTATGTAATTTATATGTAAGGCTGTTGTCTATGAGATAATGTAGACCCCCAAAATTTTGCTATGGCTGACAAATCCACATTGTTTTATCCATTGGCTTCTATGGGTGACACTACAAAAGTTTTCCATTTTTCCTAGGGGAAAAAACTTGACCTTATGGCCAAGAAGCCTTCTCTATCTGGCCCACTGATAATTCATAAGGTCAAAATTTTTCCCCTAGGAAAAATGAAAAACTTTTGTAGTGTGATTAAAGAAAATTCATAAGCTGTAACTGGCAAGCTTAGGGTTTTGATGCGGTGAATTTCTCAAGTTTACACAAGTCCTGTGCACTCAGGCTCAGCTGGTTTGTGGGCAATTCAAAAACTCTGCATGCATAGGTGCAGCAGACTTTTTGCTCAAAGTGCATGTAAAGGGGGTGTGTGCGCAGCACAGCACACCAAATGAGTCTCAGAAGCCCATTTTAATTTGTATATAAAAAACCAAAAGAAATCAAATTCCAATAAAAAAAAAGATAATTGGAAAGAATGTTGGCGGGACACCAATTAGGAGCTTCAAGATGTAGCTCTAGAACAGGGACTTTGTTTTTTTCTTTGGTAGCTGCTTAATCTTGAATAATCAAATGATGTTTCCAAAAAACCCTCATCAACAAGTGAATCACTTCCAGCATATTTGCATCACATGGAGGCATGCTATAGACCAATTTCAAAGGCCACCTTGGGAAATTGGCTTATTGCATTGCATCTGGAAAGGCTATGTCACATAGCATGTTTCCATGTGATGCAAATATGTTGGTGGTGAATGCTTGGCAAGAACAATGTCTTCAAAAGCATCACACTTATCCATGACTGCAAATCTATCAACATCAGTGAGATCCTTATCTTCCTCACCCACCATACTAGTCTTCTTGCCATCTTTTGATCAAGTCAAGGGTGACTCAAGATTATGACCCAGGAGACCCACTTGGACCTGTGCGATAATCTTGAGCATCACAACTTTCACTTGGTTTTGTGGCTTGGTCTTAGTAGCACCCAGCATGAATAATAAATTTTTGACACCGGCCATGTGGGGTACAATTTTGAGTAATTTTATTGCCAGCTTCACCACCAAGAAAATTGCATCACATAGAGGCATGCTATGTCACATAGCAGGCCAAGATGCGATGAAATAGATCTATTTTCCAAGGTAGGGACCTTGAAAAATGGTCCATAGTATCACATGAAGACATGCGATGTTACATAGCAAGCTTCCATGCGATGAAAATATGTTGGCAGTGCTTCTTGGGTATGCTTGAGTCTGAAGCCAAAGGGACACTGAGTCAATAGTCCAGAGGTCAATTGTCTACAGCAACAAGGCTTAAATCAGTCAGAACAACTTGTGATAGGATGACATCAGTTAAGTTTGTGACTTATAAGATCCAGGGACATCACAAGCTGTTTCACCACTGTAATCGCGAAGAATTTGGCATTGGATTGCGAGCTATCGTTCAAATTCAACCCTACACCCTACTTAGCCCCACAGCTTTTGGTAGCCTGCGCGCACCTTTCTTCCGCATGTGCGCGCATACATTGTGGACAGGTAGTCTGCATTCCTGCGCTGCCAAACATGCGCCGCTGTCCATTCGCAAGTCTGAGGCAGACTTTAGAATTTTTTGTTTTTGGGGGTTTTGGTCGAGATGAACCCAAACAAAACTGACACGTCGTTATGTAACACGGGCATGTTGACAACATTTGAGCTCACCACTTCAGCTCACCACCTGCCCTGGCCACCGCTCGAAGCTGTCCCCAGCTAAACTTTTAAAGCAACCATGTACTCCTCCCGCTTTATCGCCACCCTCCTCCTGGCGCCTCTCCTACCCTCCACGTTTGCGGTCCTGACGCCAGAAAATGTGGAAATCACGGCCTCGTTTCCGTTGGAGAATCAATTTGGGGTTGTTTTCAATGGTCAACCAAACAAAATTATGTGTGTCTCTTCACAAAGCATCTCATCTACTATACGATCGGCCCCTCTGTGATCGATGGTTGATGTTTTCAAATTCCAAAAATTTGTAGACTCAAATTGCAAAATCACGGCAAGGATCCAGTTGCAGATGTTCTAAGGATCCATTCGGTCTGGAATGAGTTTAGGGAACTGGGCGGAAAGGAGAAGTTATTGCGCAAGGTCAGATCAGGATATCCCTTTTTATCCACCCCTTCAAAATCACCACCTACCAAACTGGATTAAACAACCAACTTGAACACCCATCCGAATACCGGATCAATATCACCAGTCTTTGTCAGAAACTCATCAGCATCGTTTTTGCTTTTGACCTGTGTTTAAAAATATGGTGATTTGACGTCTCGATCAATCAGGGCAACCCAACACCATCTAAACGAACGCTTCCTCCCAATCCTCAGCCATACACTCTTCCTTACTACTTCAGTGCCGAACAACGAGAAGGCAACCTTAATCTCAAGATCTGGGTTGAGTGGTCTCCTGTCAACTCTCGTAAAAAGGAGCGTACATTGGCGTATGATTCTACGGTGACTATCACCGAGCCTCCAACCAGATGGTTTGATCCTCAACTGTATGTTCTTGGCTCTTTTTCCAAACCAAACATATGGACGCCTGCAAAGCAGACATGATGTTTTATCTGAATGATTACTCATTTTCATTCTTTTTGACGGCGCAGCATCTTGCTTTATATCATCTTCGCCTCGTTGGCGGCTGGGATCGGCTACATGGCATACGGCTCTTACTTGACTACTCCCGTTGGACGAAAGTCCGCTGGGGTCAATGCGAAAGTCCGAGACACAGTTGATTTGATTAAAAACTCGCCCAAAGTCTCAACTCCCACCGGTGGTAAATACGAGGCAGATTGGATCCCTTCTAACCATCAACAGCGACCGGGTTCCTACAAAGTAGCATCCTCTGGAGCGGAGAGTGCAGGTGAAGACAACCAAAGCGGAACGGAATCAAAAGCTCGAAGACGGAAACGCTGAAAGAAAGGGCTGTGAAAGTCACCCGTCGGACGGTTTCTCAACTTATAGATACACCTAGACAGTGTTTTGGGGAGCTTGGCTTTGTGGTACAACTTCCCTTTTGACACGACACATTGCCAACATGCTGTTTACTGGAATGCCTGTTGCAGGTCTCTCTTGCAATCAAAAAAAAAAAAAAAAAAAAAAAATGACGGCTGTCGCATATATACAAGCCCGAAGGGAATTCAACCTTACTATCCTGCTATCATGCAACTGTTGATCCTGATAGGTAGAACCTGAAAAAGGTAAGAAATGGTCCAAGTGGAAAGCCTAGAGTCAATGGATCCACTCTTTCCTTGGACCATTCGCAAACTTGACAAATTGCCTTCAGGCCACACAAGCTTGCCCAGGGTCTTGAATTGTACTCTACACTTGAGGTTTATGGTGGGCCTATAAGCTTTCATGTACTGTTGAGCTCTAAGTTTCTAGTTTCTGCAGCCCCTTTTAACGGGATGGGCACAGCTTCTGCTCTGCCATCCTGTTTCCTTTGGATCCAATGATCTAAAGAGTTGTTGCTGGAAACAGCTGTCAGCTTTCTTTTTACAGGGGATTGACAGACCAGCCTGACACATCATCTGGCTCAGAAAGCCTGTTTACGGTATGAATAGTCAAAAGGGTGACCAGGTTCACTGGATTTTTTCTGTATGAGTCATTAGTTTGAGACTCTGGTGATGAGTCTGTCTGAAAGTTACTGGGTTTTGGAAAAAAAAAAAAAAAACCTAGCTCGCCCCCCCTTGATAAAATCTGACATCTTGTGGTCTGATCAAACTCCGGCTTGTCAAGTGTCAAAATCTGCTGTGATCCTAGCAAAGGCTAATAAATCTGGGTTAGATCAGATGGACATTCAAGAACATGAGAAGAAAAAAAAACTTGGGCCTATTGAGGTATATGACAAAAAACTGAACTTTTTTTTTTAAAAAAAAATAAAAATAAAAATAAATAAATAAAGGTTTTGGGTCATGTACCAAACTTAATGAAGTCCCCTTGCTGGATGAACAAGTCTGCTCCAGCAAGGGGTTTATGGCTAATGACATAAAATTTTGGTGTAAGATCTGTTGGAGTCACTCCTCTGAAAAAAAAAAAAAAAAAACCCTTTACACACCTCTCCTCAACATTCTCACCAATATAAGAACTGCCAGCATTAAGTGATTTCTACATGTGGAAAAATCTCTTTTCAGCGTAGCCTTCACAATTCCATCAGTTGAAATCACTTAATTCTCCCAGTGATAGAGGGTCTTTGGGGCCTTATATGACACCTATGCGCTTCCCACAGTGTTAGCAAGCCCAGCTCGCCCATTCGGAGTAAACACGGTATGAAGGGAGGCCTTTGTACCAGTGTTTGCTCCTGATGGGTGTGTGTGTGTGCCACACCCTCTACCGGTTCCCACTCTCACCATCTCAATAACTTGAGCTGTCATCAACTTCCTGTGAGAAGTTTGTAAGGGCTCAAATGTCTTGCTCACATATTGCCGTACATGACTGCGGCACCCAAGAACTTGATATACTGATACAAAAACTGGAACCTTAACTAGTGAGAGTGTGCATTGATGGCTCTCGAGTTAATTTTTCTGACCATTTCAAATGCGCAGTAATCTAAATCACTGTAGGTCAGTTCAGCCTCAATTTTAAGCGCTCATGAACCTTTCTCAGGATATTGAGAATTATTCAAGACCTTGAGACAGGGAGAAAGAGGAGGGGGGCTGTAGAGGGAAGGAAAGCACATTCATTCATATAAGATTCACAGACTTTCCATTGGTGAGGATTTTGAGGAGAGGTGTGTAGAGGTTTTGGAGGAGCGGCCCTGACAGAATAAATAAAAGCTGTAACACTGGGACTTGTGTTGAATTAGTGCAAAACCCCAAAAATCAGGTTTTGTCAGACACATACTTAGGTGCATGTGTCCTAGAAAGACTCTGTAGAGGTCTGTACAGCTGGTAAGACTTTCCATCCACTGCCCCTGACACCATAGACCTTACCTCTGTTTCTGAAACTACTTGATGGACAACTGCATTCAACATCTTTGAACTTTGGTCATTCCCCAGAAGCTTTTCAACTAATAATTTTGGCTCTATTCTGTGCTTTGCACCCAATAGATTAATTAGCCAATCAAATGGACTTTCAATCTACCATGTATAGTTGATCAATCTTCAAAGGGACTAAACATAGCAGTAGCAAGTTGACTGATTCATATCAGGTACATGAGAGCACTTGATGTTGTGATTGTAATTTGTTATGACAGATTGACATCAGGGCTGTAAGTTGTAATCCTCCTCCCAAAGTGCTGTTGTCATTCTTGAGCGCATCAAGAGTTTTGTCCTTGACCTCTTCTCGTGAGAATAACCTTCATGGGTTGAGCCATTGGGAGCGTCAGCGAGGAACCATATCGAGGGGTTTGTTCTTTTGACTGCGGTGTGATTTTGCGGATTTTGGGTACGGATTGTAGCCTGTGGTGACGGATTGTCTGGTCAGTTGAACTGCTTGACATGTAATGCGTTTTTTTGTCTCGTTTGGATCCTGTTGCATATTGAGTGGTTGACCCACCACCCTGGCGAAAAAACCAAGTCGTACCGCCGCACGATTTCCACTATGGCTGCGACGGCTTCCAATGTAGCCAAATGCATTCCGATACATATCCTCGGCCCACCCTGAGTATCCATCGTAGATTTGATCACAACAAGAAGAAAAGTGAGATCTTGTGCGGGTTTCTCAAGTGAATGTGGCCATCTTTATAAAGTGTATTTAAAGAGTTGAGTCTTAATCACACGCACATTGAAAGCATGAAATGTCCATTGGCTATATTGCTTCAATTTTCCATCTTCGTCTATCCACCGCGACGGTTTGAATTCCTCGCAATCGGGACCCCAGATGTTCGGGTTTCGAGCCATTTGCCAGTCACTGTTGATCGTATCAATGCATTGCTTTTCTATCTACAAAGCAAACATATGCTACATGTGGGGAAAGGGGAACTATAAGTTAATAGACTGACCTCCATCGCAAGCAATCATTAGGTTCTATAAGAGGACCATCAGGTAGTTTGTCGTGCTTCACAGCGAATTTAGCATTCTGCAAATAAAGCCTAAAGCATCAGCCTATCAAGCTTCCAACTTTGACTCGTAAAGAGTTGATGAGGGTAAGAAGGTGTAAATAATTCCGTGGACGGACTTTGGGAACGCTGGGGTGTAATCTCAAGGCTTCATAGAAAACCGCCAGGACATTTTTGAATTGCTTATAATTATTGTAATCTACCAAATCTTCGTCTGTAGGTAGGAGTCCCTCTATTTCCTCTCTCATCGGTTCCAAGAGTTCGGGATTCTTAATGAGATGGAAAAAGGTCCAGGAAAGCGCTTGAGCGGTAGTATCCCTTTGACATTTGGAGATGGTATCAAGAAAAGATTTAGTATCAGTCTCAGCGAATTGGTTTAGGTTCAGACGGACTTACCGTCCAGCGATGATGAGATTGAGGGCTGAATCTTTTAATTCAGTTCGGCTCAGCGGGGCGCCTTTCTCGTCACAGAAACTCATGAAGAGTCCCAAAAGATCGTGAGAAGTTTTAGTACGCATGTCAGCTTTTGAGCGGTCATCGATAAGGTCATAAACATATTGATCAAGCGTCTGTCGGGCGGCAATCGTCTTGGGCCTCTTGCCTAGAATTCTACCCAAGAAAAGGGAACCGGCGCTGAAGGTAAAGCGGAGGTCCATTTGTTTCTGAACAAAGTCGAATGCCTTGGCGAAGGGATCCGAGTTTTCGCCAGTGTTGACCAGATTCAAGCCCCCACTGTCGCGCCCGAAGCTAGATTCATCGCAAGATAATTTAGGATCAAGACAGAAAAAGATTGATGTGGCGAGTAAAAAAAAAGGCGATCCAATCACACTCACGTCATCTTGAGGAAGGAGTCTAGTGTGAACCGATGAAATAGGTCATCCAACTCCACTATCACGCCTTCCTTTGCTTTCACCGATAATAAATCGTTGAACGAGCGCAGTGTTTGATGCATTGCAGGCGTGACAATTGCCTACAATCATAATCTCTCAGCCTAAAAGATGAGTTTCGCTCACTCGTGATGTAAAAAGACCGAATCTTTTACTGACCTGGAAGTTTTGCGCGTTGAAGAGCCTTGTCGTTGTTTGACGGGTGGATCTCCATGCAGGTCCATCAACTACAAATATGCCTTGACCAAAAACATCAGACATAACCTCGTGGAAAAAACTTCCCTGAGAAACCCAAAAACATTAACGTTTTGTCAAAGGAGGGATCAAGAACAAAGTCCATGACTGTAATGATCAACCTTTACCATTGGCATCTACTCACTTTGACATAGTTTTGAAAATTGGCTAGAGCACGTCGGCGTTGACAGAGGTCGACCGACAAGAAGCATGATATCAGTTTTTTGTCGAGACGGGCTCCGCCATGGACTAACTCTTCTGAACGTGCTCAATCCAGTCAGGGCGACTAATTTCTATTAGTCTCAGTCTCGGAAGGGTTAACTACATAGAAAGCCAAGAACAAGTTTTCAGTCAAAACTAACGAGTACACGCAAAATATCGAGGATAGATAAGACTCACGGAAACACCAGGCCCATAGATTCTTTCCAGTTGAGCTGCCCATTCTAGGAGGTTTGTGCAGTTCCAAACGACTTCAGGTAGCTTTGGGTAACCCGACGGAGTGATTATCAAGAGGCTTTCAGTGTCTTTCATTACACTTCGAATAGGGCTTCGATCAAAATCTCAAAGAGAGCGGAGATGACCCACCGAGCCTAGACTGGTGTGATTATGAAGACATGAGTTAGTTTTAAAATTATTCATTAACCTATGCAGTATGTGGTTTTCATTGATAGTCTGGCTCTTACAGTGGCCAAGCGGGTATCTCTGGATAGATGTCCTTTCGTTCGCTTGTTCCGATCGCTATATCGTGTTGAAAGGTGCCATCATTTGTTTATTTTTATTTTTTGTATTATAATCAGTCTTGCTTTGATTTGCTTTGTGCCTGGTCTGGGAGAGAGCCACTTACCACGTTTCCGACTGACATGTTGCGTTCCATGTAATTACCCGCGGTCAAAGAAGCAATTCATAAGTATTGTGAGCATTCAGCTGTTGGAATTACTAATGTTTCACTGACTATTTAAAGACCAAAGTGACTAATTTGATCGTTATCAGCAACAGGACGGCTTCCTGAGTATACTTCCAGTACTCAGACATTTGTAGACGAAGCTGAAGAGATTCTTGTTCGGGCATAGTTCGATTTTACCAGGACTGTTTTATGTGAGGTTTTGCGTTGGTCAAGTGGGGTTCTGGTTTCACTGATCAAATGTTATTGAGCTGTGTCATGTGCCTTTATCAAATTTCCTCCAGCTTTGGCATGAGAGATTGATATGTCATACCGAGGAGTTTGGCCTGATGATAGGACATGACAGGGCCATCAAAACCCGTTGTAGAGATCTGATTCCAGTATCCAACGGGGGGGGGGCCTTTACTGTTTGCATTATTTGGCTGGGTCTCTGAACTCGATCGACGAGTTAATGCCTGTGGTTATGGTAACAGTGCTTTGCGATGCTGCTGCAAAGTATTTTCTTTTTCTTTTTTCTTTTTTTTTTTCGAAATTGAAATATTTTACGTGCGTTACTTACTCTTATGAAGAGAAAAACAACACCAGGATCGAGGTTTGTGAAAGAAAACACATACTGCAAAGGATGTGACTCATAAGCAGTATCAAAGACACGAGTCAGGCATGATAATGTCCCCAAAGGACCCCGTCATGAAGATAGATCCAAGCGTCGAGACAAAAGGCGGAAACGGTTCCTACTCGATACATTTTCATCGTTTCAGGAATGCGGAAACGTCAAGGCCATTGCAAATCTTCAAGAGTAAGTTTTGGGACTGGTTCACTAATTGATTCGTGCTGTCTTCAAACACCTGAGGAGTTCTAGTACGACTGTCGTGGGCCATTGACCTGTGTTAATTCAGGGGATGCAGTCAAAAGCAGTTTCGAGACTCGTCACTCGAATGGTTCCCCAAGACCTTTGACATTCGGAAAGGGTCTGATCATGATGAATCTATTTAGAAATGTTTCATATCTCGACTCTGCAGGGAAGGATTTCAACGGTGATTGATAATTATCATAATATCTACGGTCATCATCCATGAAGATGAAACCAAATTATAGTATCTGGATAAGAATGAAGCTATGAACTACGTGTTATACAATAAAACAAAGTTCACCAGAGCTCAAATCTCTTGGATTAAGATGACTGTCAGCCCTGACCCAACTATCTACTGTTATCCCAACTAGTCAGAAAATTCACAGACATGCAGAGATACGATAATGAGCTTCACATCAGGTCTCACAGCCCTTACACAATTATTCAAATGCAAAAGCCCCCACATCACCACATGAATCGCTGCCAAGTCCCTTCCCACTGACCTGGCTGAGTTTTCCATGGCCGGTAAAGGAACATACCCAACGTGAGTGCGTTGATGACTCCGTAAAGGCTGCCTTCGCCAACCAACCGGAGCGACCACGACTTTGACTCCTCCACAACAGGTCGGATATGCAACCGGAGAAGGACATACGGGACTAAAAAGTATCGAGGTTCAATGAGTGGCGAAGGGACGAGGGTCATGAGGAGGCCGATGGAGTAAAAGAGCATCGAAAGCAACGTAATAGTATATGATCGGGCTGCATCCAGCGCGTCAAAAATTTGTCAGCACCAGATATTTGAGACAAATGATATATGAGTCAAGAACTGACCTAGACGCTCCCATAGCAACCTCATACAGACTAGATAGCCTGGCACGAAAGCATATTTGACAGTATAATGGAACTTGAACACTCTTCGCCAAACATAAAATACATAATGGCGATTGTCGGCTAGTAGGAAAGGATGTTCGTAGCTATTGAAGCACAACAATCAGTCACTTTGATCCGAGCGCTGGGAGCGAACTTGGACAGGGGAATAAGACTTACGTGAACTTGTAGACCGTCCACAGCATTACCAGACACGCCGAGATAGTTTTGAGCACTAGACTAAAATGCGAGCTCAAGTGGGATGAGCGTGAGGACTCAAGGGCAGCAGAGACACAAAAAGGTGATCGTTCGATCTCACCTGTAGGATCGGCACAACCCAGCCAGGGATCGTCTAATGAGCACTTGATCGATCAAGAGCGGTGTCAAGAATATGACAGCAAATGCGACAAAATAATACACTTGTGGGAAGTGGGCAATGACTTCATGACTAGATTTATCTCCTGTGATGACCATCGGACAACAGGAGGCTTCATGAGGACGTGGTGACAGTAGACGAAACTTTTGACAGCGACGTCACCTAAAACGATCCCGCCGTTCCATATTAAGAATACCACAAAACACGCCACCACGCCCAAATACGGATACATGACCCATAGCACTGAGATAAAGTTCAAACTGACCCCAATGATAAGAGACCGCAGGGACTGGGGAAGATCGACTATAACGACAAAATCACGTCAATGTATCAGCTATTCTGGTAAAACGGGCGGAGAGAAGTCAGGATTCAACAGTAAACAAAATTGAGATGCACACGTAGAGAACAGTCCATCAAAGGTGGGTCGAAGAGTTTAGGCTGAAGCTGCAGGCTAGTAGATTTCGTCGGCTCGCCCGGGATAGTAGGAATCGTCTTGAACTGTGCGACTAAGGCGGAGCCAGCTATAAAGCCGACCCAGATGACATTCGTTTGTCTGAACGTACAACTCAAGAGGCCTAACTGAATCCCGTAATGGTGAGAATTCATTAGTCAACTTGAAAAGAACTGCCACACCGACTTGTCAAACAAACAAAAAAGGCTCACTAAGCCTGCGGTGAAATGACGTCCAGTCAAACTCTGGTCATAGCAAGCCAAGATAGATATCAACGAAGCGAGATCGGTGTAGAAAAGGAATCCGGAGAAGTATGCGATTGGAAAACAAGAGATCACGATCGCTTCCAAGATGATGTCATCCTCCGGTATCAGGAATCGGACTCGAGGTTTCACGCCTGGATAAGGTGGATAGGGTGTGGTACGGAAATGTGACATTATTCGACTGTTCAACCATGGCAAGATACATAACAACACCGCGTTCAGGGAGCGCAGCCCATCCACTGAACAAGGAAACCATTTAGGTAGGAGCCTGTGCAGGACTGCAGCGGGCAAGTATCTGCGGTGATACATAAATGCGGTCAGAAGAATCGATCTGGGGTGTTGACAGGATAAAGATTGACTTACAGTCCAGGAGGTGTCGTAATTTTAGCGTCCCATTCGAACCATCGTCCTTCGCAATATGTTTTCGCCTGCTTGACGTGAAAGATCTCGTCCTATCATATCACCAGCGATCGAGAACAAGGCATATGGCACAAAAGTTATCCTTCATGCATGGGTACGACCTGATTCAAGAGATACACCCGGACCAACACACCATGTAAGGCTCAGGAACGAGCTCGTTGAATTGTCCGCTGATGAGTACGGTGGCTGCCACATAAGCAGAGATGGCCACAAAGGATGTGAGACTTTGAGTATGTTTGGAATCCATCTTTGAAAAGGTATCCCAGCTAAAACTATCTTCACGCTGGAGCCTGTAGCGCTACGATAGGTTGAACTGAACTAGAGTTGAAAGTAAGACAAGCGCAATGCTTGCCCGCCTCCACTTTTGCAATTCGATTCGTATCCAAACCGTGAGAAAGCCTTCGTCAGAATGTTGTACGCGCGAGCCGACCGAATGTTATATAAAGCGCGTAAGATGGAACCTCTTTGGTTGTTCTTTTTGAGAAGATCTGGTCATGAGTCAGAAAGGTCAGTGGAGATAAAGATAGGTTCAAGAATTCGGTCGCGACTCAAACTGTTGCAGACCGTTGGACAGAGATTAGGAAAACCGACACTACGCCGATCACGGCGACTGTATGCAGCGTACACCTAACAAGCAAGTGCAAGTACTA
Organism: Cronartium quercuum f. sp. fusiforme G11; assembly: GCA_015951145.1. Taxonomy (NCBI): domain Eukaryota; kingdom Fungi; phylum Basidiomycota; class Pucciniomycetes; order Pucciniales; family Coleosporiaceae; genus Cronartium; species Cronartium quercuum. The sequence continues at coordinate 123,491 of MU167229.1, forward strand.
TGGAGGTTTGTTTTCGGTGGAACAAAGGGTAGGGTCGTTAAAGAATGGGCTGCTGAGGAGGGGGAAGAGCTTGCAGACGCTCTCTAGACTTTTTCAAGGCTCCCCCAAGGTAATTGGCTGGTCACGGTCAAATTTTGAGGGCGTGCTAATGGGGTCTGACGAAGTGCGTGAAGGTGCAAGAAGAAAGGTGGAAGACCCTAAACCTAACCAAGCCTCTCTCGGCGAGACGAGTTCGCCCGCCAAAGGGGTGGGTAGCTTAGAGCATCCGTAACGGTGCGCTTCTATTGCTAAATTTGGAGGTAAGCCCTCAAATTTGACCAAAAAACGCATGCAGGGGCAGCTCCCATTGCTGAATAATTGAGGGGCCGCCTCTAAACTTGGCTAACTTAACCAAGTCCGAGCATCTCGTCTCATTTGACAGACGAGTCCGAGGCTAAAGCAAGGGACTTATGCCAACCTCATTCCTCTGGGTGGTGGAAATTTTGACCATGTTTGGGTCTACACACCTACACCTCCCATACATTATGAGGTACACTTCTTGTCTCAACTCGAGGCCCTCAGTGAGTATGTTACACACAGATGACTCTTAGAAAGTAAGAGTTTCCAATGATTGGAACTCAATACAGAACCATTCAAATCTCGAAAAACCCCAAGAATGCATGAGGTTGAATAAAATCAAATGTTATAGTGTGTAACACTTGGAGTTGAAATTTGACGGGTTCAAAATCAAGGACTTCTCAATTTTAGATTGTTATCACACTACCTTCCTTGATGCAAGGAAAGAATTTGAATCAACAGATTCATTAGAGAGATGTGGTCAGGGAGCTGGGGCGGGTGGAGGTATGGCTTGGTAATAAGTCTATACTGGTAGACCTAGGTGTAGACTACAATTAGGTGACCTCTAGTAAGAAGGTTTGAGAGGACTGGTCTATCTTGAACTAGGGTAACTATCAAGGAAAGCTACAGTTGAGCACCGCAACTGCCTGGCTCCAATCCTTGTTTTCTAAGCAGGTACTCTTATTTCTGCATTGAGTAATTTATCTCTGCCTTTGTGAGTCCTCACTGACAAAGAATCTACAAGACACTAAGGTTTACCAACCTGGGGGGGTTGACCTCTAATTACTACCACCTATTACCCTGGGTACCATTGAGCAGATAACTTTATATGAGTATCCTCATTGGTGTGCTTATTGGGTTGTTTTAGGTGATTATGGTAAAAAGGTGAGGAGAAAGGAATCCTTGCTGAGCAGGAAGGGGGTTTATATACACTTCAACCTGCCTTCCACCTCACTACTGAGCTATGGCTCAAGTTGTGATTTTTTAATGCTCTTATACTATCATTGGTGTAACCTGTGTTTTACTGTTATGGTTCTTCTTGCAAGGCTTTGTTAACAGGCCTTATCTTAAGACTAACGTGCTTATGACTATTGATACTGAGCCTGAGATGTGGGTACAAGTCTCTTCACTGCCAAGAAAATTGCATCGCATAGAGGCATGCTATGTCACATAGCAGGCCAAGATGCGATGCAATAGGTCTATTTTCCAAGGTAGGGAC
>MU167229.1:125710-151113 GCA_015951145.1 Cronartium quercuum f. sp. fusiforme G11
ATCTAATGCTCCGACACCATATTGCAGTGTAATTCCATCGCACCTAATCCTACTGACACTGCGTCGCATATCTCGGGGTGATAGAACATCGGATAGGCCCATCCGATACAAATATCTTGGCAGTGAGGGCTGACAAAGTCATCGAGATTACTTTTGGCCTCAAAGGGGCCAGAATACCACCCACAAGATTAACAACCTCGGTGCAAGTCCCAGTTAATGTTTGGGTGGGAGGGGGGGGCTGTCCACCAAACCAAACTGTAACACTGTGACTTGTGTGAAGTTAGCAAATTTGGTGAGATAGAGGCAAGCAGAAAATCAATTCACTTGGCCTGCCCCATACACACCTCAAATTGTGTGTAACATGATTGATCCACACCCTTTCACACCTCAGTTAAGTAGTGTAACTATCACTCATCAGCCATGTCCAGGGATGGGGGTCAAACCATTGCACCCTAAGTGTTTAGCAGACCTCTCAAATTCAAAATTGGGAAATAGACGTCTGGATTTGAGGCCCCACCACTGCGGATTCTCTTACACCCACTTTGAGGTGTGTATGTGTGTTGTGGGTATGGCATATGCCAAGTGGGCGGATTTGCTGCTTGCTTCTATGTCACCAAATTTTAAGGTTGGAGGTCAAAATTTGGAGGCAGCTCCTGAATTATTTTGCAATTTGAGGGCTGACCTTTAAATTTATTGATAGAGGTGCACCACTGTGAATGCTCTTATCCCACCTCCGACAACTGTGAGCCTCCACTTACAACCTGCAGATTCACAAATTCTTCAGTACATCTTTTTCCCATTAAGAAACCAACTTCTGCGCAAGAAAAAGGTGGGCTTTTAGGGGTTAAATGCAAGTGTCAACACCTTCACATATCTCTGATGCGGATTGGAAAGAACAGGAGACCTGTAATGGCCCATGAATTTTGTCATCACATGTCTATTAAAGGTATGAGGCAGTAGGTGTCCCCTCCAAGGCAACAACTAATTTGAACCACACCAGTATCTATGGTTGTTATCATACACATAATAGTTGTGTCATTTTTGGGCTAATGGGCACATCAGCAGGACACTCAAAAAGTGATCCAAAGTCACAAAATTTACTGCATCTTATTGAGAGCAGTAAGGTGGTTTGATCACAAGACCCGTAAAAAAGAAATTTGACTTCCCCTATTCCACTTAAAGTTAGTTTACTATCATGTCAATTTTTCTGTTCACAAAGGATGAATGCAAGCAGCAGAGCATACAGATCATATCAGCGGATTCAAGACATATCCATTGTGCCTTCTTGGGAATTGAAGGTGTAAATATTCAAGTTGGCGCACATCAACATATAGTATGGAGCAATTGAATTCGGGGAGCCCTTCTCAATCAGCTTTGACGAGGTCACCTCTCTTGAGCCTTTCCAGCAGGAATGAACCCGACTCTAAGAATGAACACAAGACTGCACCCGAATCCTTGACAAATACATATATTTGTCTTACAGTAACTGTTTGCTGCGGCACGTGATCCTGTCTTAGCATTCCCCTTCGTTCTGGGTGGTTGTAATAAATCGTAACCCGCATATAATTATGTTTTCCTTCTTCAATCTCGATTCAAGTCTGCAGGGTCATTTTCCAAACCACCCAAGCCTGCCATCCCCTAATCTTCGTCTCCTCACGTTCTTCGCCATATCCCCGCCACCCGAATCTGCTTTGGATGGCCCTTCCCCGGATCAATGTCGACCAAATGCTTGCTCGAGCCGCTGACGGTCCTTCTTCCAGACCTATCATACCTCTAGCAACTTCGAATCCGTCTCAAAAGAACCCTACGTCGGTTTTCCATATCGCCTTGCGACAACCTCAGCCCTCTTGCTTGGTCTCTCAAAATCCGAAGCCCAATGGTTTCCAATTCAAGGATGATTCTCACATAGTCGTCAAACCTGTGGCCATCAACACGCCGCCATCCACTACTCGTCAGATTTCAAAACCAAACTCTCGCGTCCCTGGACCTGTCCTACTGAGACCGAATCCTCTGAACCCGGCTTCTGGCTCTAAGCGTCCGACTCACTTTTCGCCTCCCGCCAGTCCCGCGTTTTCTCCCAAGAGGCGTCGGCTCAGTCAACAGCTTCCTGACCAATCGGTTACCGAAGATATTCCTCCCGACTTTTTCGACGAGGATGAGGACGAGGAATTATACATGAATGAGCTGCATGGGCCACCTCCATCTGCCCCTCTGCCTAATCAGACGAATTTGTTAGCCTTACGTAATCCAACCGAATGCCTTTCTGCGGGCCCAAGAGTCGTAGCTTCAACTCGCAATCCGCATGCTATACAATCAGACCAACCCCACGTTGTCCCAGCTCGCACACCTTTAGCTGCAGCCTCCTCGGTGTCTACCCCAAGACAATTTGCGCCGGTCTTATCCCTTCGCGGGCCCACCGCACCAACTCTGCAAGAGGTCTGTATGACCATCAGCGTTCTGATTCGTCCCGTGATACTCAACAACTCAAATGCTATTTTTTTTTGGTCCCTCTTTTTATTTCTATTAGATGGACATGGAGACTTTGTACATCAAACGTCATGAATGTCTAACCAAAATCAAAACTATCTTGGAACAGATGGTAGTTGGCCTCCAAGGTGGGGGGTATGCGCCCGGAGAAGATTTTGGATCTCTGGATCACTCAAGGTTTGTTATTCAACATTGCGACCCATTTGATCATTTCATGAACTCTGAAAGGGGAAGTTTGTTATGCATAGGTCTTACTCAGAAAAGCGCTTAAATGAATTCAACGCCGAGTTAGAACACCGGCGGACAACTGGTCATGACTCTACAATAGGAGCGTCTGTGGCACCACCCCTTCGAACAGCTACACCACTTGACCCAGGCACTCTAGGTCGTAAAGGTTTTACATCACCTTCGACATCCTCACGTGTTTCCAGTGAACCTGTGCAGGGAGACCCTGTTACACCCGCAATAAATCATCGCAACCAAATTTCCCGACAATTCACGCAGCCAGAACCTGGTCCATCAAGGCCACCGCTTCAAGAAAGATCCCAGCTTCAGCATCAGTGGGCTCCAAACAACCCACCCCGTGCCGACCCTTTTGCGAACCGGGGCACCGCTAGCCCATTGAATTACCCATCAAAAACTAATCACATGAATTCCACCGCTCAGAATGCCTCAAAACAGGCTGGTCAATCGTGCCTTTCGCCACCCCTGGACTGTGACATCGGACTCCTCGAAAACATCTTTGATGATGATGCAAATGATACTTTGTCAGACTTCGATGAACCAGGGCCAGGACTGGTGGCCCCTAGCGACCCAGCCCCGAAAGTCTCTTCAGCACGTCTAGAAACCTCGATCGTCCCCAAACCTAACAAGACAACCGGTACGTATCAGTTCCTTTTTAGTCATTTACGCAGCAATTTAGTAGACCAGGATTGATGAGATTATTAAACATTGAATTCCTCCAAGTTGACCCAGTACCATCACCACCATCACCGTTCACAGATCTCACAGCTCCGAAAGAAGATATGCGGGAGAAGATGAAATATCCCTGGTCAGCGGATGTTGCTAAAGCGCTTGTGAAGATTTTCAAGTTGAAATCATGGAGGCGGAATCAACTGGACGCCATCAACGCCACACTCTCGGGAAAGCATTGTTTTGTACTGATGCCTACGGGAGGTGGGAAGTGTGAGTGGCGTAAAGCACGTCGGAGCACGTGCTGACACTGATTCTATTTCACGGTTTCCCATCCCATCCAATCCCCCAGCGCTATGCTACCAATTACCAGCTGTGGTCAGATCTGGCAAGACACGTGGGGTGACTATTGTGATTAGTCCATTACTCAGTCTGATCACCGACCAAGTGCAGGCTTTGTGCGACAAGGACATTGGTGCCGCAGCCATGACGGGTTCAATGACGGAAAAGGAGAAAATGCATGTGATCAACGATTTAAAAAGTCCGGAGCCTACTCTGTGTCTAGTCTATGCTACGCCCGAATTGGTGTGTCCCTCGAGCGCTTTTCTGTGATCAAAGTCTGATATAGACCCTATGACGAAGTACTGACGCTTGAGTTATGTGATTCCACAGATCATGAACAACAACGGGTTTGTCAGAATTCTGGAAGATCTTCAGCGTAGAAAGTTTCTTGCACGTTTTGTCATTGACGAGGCACATTGTGTTAGCCAATGGGGCCACGATTTTCGTGAGTGTGTTTAGCAAGGTATCTCTCATACAGGCGAATGTATTGGTCTAATCGAATCTGAGCGCACACGCAGGGCCTGATTACAAGAGTTTGGGACCTAAACTGGCTCATTCATTCAAGGATATTCCGATCCTCGCTCTTACGGCGACTGCCAATAGTCGTGTACAAAAAGATGTACTGCACAATCTTGGCATGCGGGATTGCATCGAACTCAAGCAATCGTTCAATCGACCAAACCTCAGATATGAGGTTCGACTTAAAACAAAGGAGACAATGAACGATTTGATCAAATTGATCTCTGTGGATCACTCGGGTGAGTGTGGGATCATCTATTGTGGGGCCAAAAAACAATGTGAAACAGTTGCCGAAAAATTGAACGACACGCGGAAGATTCGCGCTCATCATTACCACGCTGTCAGTTCATTTTCATCTTCTATACTTGTAAGATGGTACGGCCGCGGACTTTAATGGTTAATCTATTGTCATCGAAATGCAGGGAATGAGCCCCAAAGACCGTCAGCGGATTCAACATGAATGGCAAAATGGAGTTTTACAAGTAATATGTGCTACAATCGCGTAAGTGTTGAATTCCGCCCAAATGATTATTTTGGTTACCCACCACTCTGAGCAGCCATTGAATTTTTATCAGGTTTGGCATGGGTATCGATAAGCCCGATGTACGCTATGTTATTCATTATAGTATGCCATCTTCTCTGGAGGGATATTACCAGGAAACTGGGCGAGCGGGTCGAGATGGTCGACAATCGGAATGCATCTTATTCTATTCCTATAGTGACTTTGTAAGTCCAGTTAAGAGTTTGATTTAGGTCTGATCATTCCATGACATATATAATTGCGGACTGACATTCGATTGGCATTCAGCAATCGTTTCAAAGGATGGTTGACCAGGGCGACAGTAGTCGCGAACAGAAGGAAAGACAACTAGCCAATGCTCGCTTGGTAGTCGGCTTCTGTCTCAACAAACTCGATTGTCGACGTGCGCTGGTGCTCAGTTACTTTAGTGAAGATTTTTCGCCTCAAGGATGCAAAAAAACTTGTGACAACTGTATGGTGTCCAAGCCCTCGATCAGACGTGACGTCACGGATTATGTGAAGTCAGCCATCAAGCTAGTTGAAAAGCTCACAATCAATTCGAAATCGTCGGTCACACTGGCTCATTGTGTCAACGTGTTCAAAGGAAGTAAAATGAGGCAGGTCAGCGCTTGATAATTGATTTTGTGTGTTTGTCAATTTGTGTCTAACACTGCCTGTCGTAATGATCGCTTGTTGGGCAGGTTGTCGATCAAGGTCATCACTTGCTCGAAGAAGCCGGGGCTGGTAGCACTCTGGATCGCACAGATGTAGAAAGACTCTTCCAGCTGATGGTGGCTCAAAACATATTCACCGAAAGACACGAAGCCAATTACTCTGGATTCACCAACGCTTATATCATGGTTCGTCCCGCTTCTCCGTTGGACCAATAGAGACTGACCACCCGTGACTGATGAGACTGTTCCCCAATAGCTAGCAGCGGGACATATGAAATACCTGAAGGGAGAACGGCTGATGATGACATTCGAAGATGGTACGCAGTCCAAGCGAACTAAGGCTAATCAGGCAAACGTCGAAGTGCCCCAAACACGTCACATACCGGATCCCAAACAGAAGAAAGCAAAGGCCGCCGAGCGAGCCGCTGCCCTCCGGGAAATGGGCGAGAATGATGACATATACGTTCATTCTGACCAAGATGACTACGATTTCGAGCCGGAAGTAATCAGTGGCGATTTGGACGTTGTCTCATCACGTAGGGGTGTGGCGAGAAATGGTCGAACGCAGTCCGATATCAGTGGGGATCAAATTGATTCCACTCAGGGATGCTATAAAGCACTAATCAACCTACGGAACGAGGTGTGTGAGCTTTGCGATGCACAAGTTCCAGATTGGCAGTAATTAGTGAATCCTGACAGTATTTGAACATAGAAACTTGCGGATGGGAATGACGATGCTTTTCGTGACGATGTTGTTCAAACTGTCGCATGCCTTCGTCCGCAAAGTGAGGGTCTGTTTTTGAGAATGAGCTCATCTGAGCCTGTGCCGTTTGACACTGACGCATATTGGTTCTTGATGACTATTTGTTATTTCGGCTAGATCGTCGGGCTTTGCAGGAGATCGAGGGTATTGATCAAAAGTTTGTGGCCGAGGTTTTCGTTTGTTTCTAGATCAATGGGAGGATCCATGGGTTGACCTCTCTGTCTCTTGACTGATGTTGTAGTTTTGTGAGCTCTCATGGGACTGCAGTCTTGAAGATTTGTGAGAGGTACAACAATCCGACTGAGAAGACGCGGACCCGGAGTGATGATCGAGCATCGGAAAGACCAGCGGCAAAAAGGTAATATGGAAAGATTTTGGGTCTGCTCTGCGGATTTTATTAGTTTTTTGAAGTCGCGATGCTAACAAACTTCTTCATTTACTGTATCTTGAAGTGCTATTGCTAACATGAGTAAACAACTCCAAAGGTTTGCTGCGAAGCCGCCCAGCACTCGGCCTAAGGCGGCTAGCCGCACGTCGGGATCCGGCCCCGGCGGTGTATCAGCTATGCCGATCCCAAGATGAGATTTCTCTTCCTTGTGCAATATCTTCATATGCAATCAGCAATCAAAAGTAGACCACGGCGTATGTGTCTGTGTATCTATTAATATCATTCGCATTTTTCAAAGTGAATGAAGAATAGTTGTGACTATGGGACAGTCTGCTGATGTACATTATTTGCGCTTGAATATTGATTTTAGTTATTTTGTATTTGTTATATGTCCTCGTAATCAGTTGATTTTGTCGTGGCCTTGTTGTTTGGGTGGTCCAGTTTTGTTATTTATTGCATGGGCAGGTGGAGGCGTATCTATTTAGAATCAATTGATATCAATGCTCACTTCTGGATTGTGAAGAAAATGATTTACTGTGTCTTTCTGTGACCATCACTTTTAAGCTCAACTTCCCCGGCCTTGCTCATAATGTCCATTCGACGCCACTTTGTTGCCAGTGACACTGCCATAGCTTGGCTAGGCAAGTTCCAATCGATATCAGCCAATATATATTCTAAGCTATTGAGGGTCTGTACAGCTAACGTTACACTATCAACAAAGGTTTTCTCAGTCAAACTTGGTCCTCGTTTTTTCTGGTTCAGAACAAATATCGTCACCATATTTTATTTTATTTTTCTTGAGTAGGATGAACGTATCTGATTCATCATCAGATGGGTTCATCCGACTCAAATATGCTCAGATCCAAGAGGGGGAGGGGGGCGTCAAATTTGTTGGTGGTGTGTCCTAGAGATTTTTGTTGGCAGTATTAGCTGTTCACTGGTTGTATCATAGCAGTTTTCAGGCAACTAATAGCTAACAGTAAGTTAGCCTCAATGCTTGAATGACATTAGCTTAGCTTATTAAAGCTGATACCCATCAGTAAGGTTGTATTGCATAAGACAATCGTAACCTTTTCTCTTTCTTTTTTGATTTTGTTAGTGGAGAGGAAGATAGGGTATGCAGTAAGAGCTTGATTCATGCACATGAGCACAGTACTGATTGCATACATGTTCAAATGTACGGAAAGTGAGATTAAGATTTACAGAAGTCAGCACATGTATCAAACGTTAGTTTGCCGCGTGTAAATGTTGCCTTATGCCGGAGCTGTTTAGTTAAATAGACAAGCAGAAAGTTGTCTTGCATGCCATCATATACCTGATCTCAAAGCTCAAGACGATTGGTCAAGTAAGCGCCCCGCTACATCCAGTCGTGCGTTTACAAAGCTTGTTTTTTGTAATGCTTCTCTGATAGAACAGCGCGAAGTGCTTGCGCGGCTTGCTCGGGAGTAAGATCCCGCTGAGATTCAGCAAACATCTCAAAGCTGACGAGCACAAACCATAAACAAACAATCCTATTAAACTCTCAACCAGTATTGATCCTGTTACAGAAAGATAAAAAGGATGGGCTTACCCGACTTGAAATTTCTTCACGCTTGCGCTACGCAACAGGGGAGGGTAAAACGAGAGATGAAGCTGAGCGGTCGGATCGTGCTGAATTGGAGACTGATTGATGCCCATGCTATAGGGAAAGCTGCACTTGAACAGATTGTCATACAGCCTGGTCACTACGCCGATGATCTGGGCTAGGTCTTCACGCTGATCAGCAGTGAGCTGAAATAGTGAAGGGATGTGATGAATTTGTGGGATGATCATGATTTCGAAGGGCCAGAGTGCCCAATATGGCACGCAAGCCAAGAAGTACTTGGAGACATATACCACTCTCGGCGAGCGTTCCGGTTTGAGCTCAGCTTGAGCATAGGCCAGTAGCAGACACGGACGTCCGTCGGTAAGTCTTGGGATGTTCTCAAGTTTTGACTCGACCGGTTCTTCGGCGTACGCGCGTTGGGAGCCGAGAATCTTGGCCGCAGTCGTAGGAATGTAGGAGAGCGCCCAAGCCTATGACTCCAAAGGAAGCAAGAGATCAAGTTTGAATTTTGTAGCAAGTGGAGACCTTGGTGGGAAGAATAACTCACTTGACCATGCGGATGAGGATTTGAGCAGCCCATGACAGCCCCCTTATTTTCGAATCTATAGAACGCAGAGAGGTCAAAGATTGAAACCGTGCTACCAGCTTTCATGTAGACCAGGACAAGCCAAGTCACTCACATCTGGACATACTTCACAAAAGCGTATTCCCTGGAGATTTTTTGGTATAAGTGGCACCTACGACATCGCTCAAGGGTTTAGGAATTTTACTACGGGGGACTTCTGGACTTGAATGACGACACTGACCAGGCATCCACGATCGGTAAAATGTCTTTTGTCTCAAGTTCCGCAATGGTCAAGTCATGACGAGGATTAAAGCAGATCACAAAACACTTTCCTCGGGCCATCTCTGTTCTATAGAGGCTGTCCCGCATTGTTTCATGAACTGCAATAAATGATAGGAAGAGTGAGAGTGTTGTCAATGGGTCATGGACGATCGGGAGTCGATCGTCGTGTTTTACCTGAAGCTTTTTGGCTTACTTCCGTTTCGGTAATTGCAGCATAATCATTCTACAAGGATGAAGACGATCACATTGTGGGTAAATGAATTGAAGGACCCTTGATTTCGAATCGAAACAAAAGCATCGAGACTGACCTCGAAGGTAAATGTGCCACCATACTTGTCGTTTTGTTCACCTCTAACCCGAATATTTCCGGGGCAGAGATAGCATTTGGGATCGTAGGCTGGTATAGTGACTGAGTTGGTAGGCTCCGTCTGTCCTTGCCAAGGGCGCTTTGCACGATGGGCTATAAGTAGAAATCAAGAGTATGTGTCAGAAAAGGGCGCTGGTGGAGTTAGGCTGATGGGTCGAACTGACGTGAACAGAGCACCCACTCTCGCGTGAGAGGATTGTAACGTCGATGAGAATGTTCTGATGGTTCGAATTCTTCCATGTGGCGATTGAGGTTGAGACTGGTCAGAGCGTTAATTAATTTCTCAGATTTATCCAAATTTCCAAATCCATCACTTTTCCCTTGAGGTTAGGTTGAGGTTGAGGTTGAGGATGTCCAGACTTGACAGATTGAGACAAACCCAAATAAAGTACTGTCCGTCCACTTCCACAGGTCACCCTCACCATCACCATCACCATCACATCTCAAGCAAAGCCACTCAAGCCATGAGCACAGAAGTCTCGGTCACCGGTCTCGTTCCATCTGAACTTCGTCAGAGCGTTCTCGACCGTCTCGCCACCCACTGTCACTCGGCTTGTCATTTCTTAACCAGGGAGGTCATCTTTGATCGAGGTCCGCCGAGCCCGCCTCTTGCTCATCTACAAACTCCGAGTTCAAGCCACGACCAAGCGCCGCCCTTCTGATCCATCCTCCCTTCTCAGGACCGTTGGAAGACTTTCCGGAGGACACCAATATGCTGCGGTTGAGGCATACCAAACAAACACCAGATTTTAGTAAACCCAAAGAAGCTGGCACAGGATGGTCTGTGAACTTTCCACCATCTTCATCAGACCGTTCCTGGTTCAGATACAGTAGAATCACTCATTCTTTTTGAACCGACCACAACGCGGACGACAGGACCTTGACATCACTTGGACGGCCTGAACCCGAGCGACTGTCTCCCGAATTCCTCATTCGACCGATGTACGCGTGTCCGGTCATCGAAGGTGACCCTTTTGAGTTCACGAGCGCACTTGGTTATAGGCACGCGTCCTCACTTCTGTTGCTTCGCAGCTAGCTTGATTGGGTGAGTTGGCAAACTTATTTACTCTCTCTCTCTCCCAACGACCCACAGGCGCAAATTTGAATACTATAGACGTGGGATTGTCCTCACTCGTGGTCCGGTAATGACAGAGATATATCAAGTACACTCTGTCAGTCTTCCTACCCGATACCTTGCTTATCTAATAAGCTTTTACTCACGTAAGATGATTGAAATTGGCTGAATGAAAAAAAGACTCCAACCGATCCTCCTATCGAATGGCGTGATGTGTATCTCATCTCAGTCACCGTCATCATCCCACCAGCCAACTCAACGGGTCGATCGATACAGGAGTTGAGAGATGAAGCCTCTGAACGTGTGCGTGGGATTCAAGGTTATCTAAAAGGTTTGGTTGACCTGGGTAGAGTCGAGCCATTTTAAGGTCAGATTGAAAGCAAGGCCCCCCTCCCCCCCCTCTGAAAAACGCAGTGAGGCCCACACATCCTATCCTGGCTCATTAAGCTCCATTGCCCCCCTTGATATCAAGTTAATTTATTTTGTTGAATTGGCCCATCCAAGGTGGGTGTATTTTTAATTCTCACCTGATTGTAATCAACCAATTTGTGTGCAAAGGTTTAATCACATTGGATGAATTTGGTTATCAACATGCCCCAAAAATTGAAATAAATCAAGATCTTTGCAAATATGAGGGCTGAAGTGCTTGTCAAGGCTTTTCCATGTAGCTTCAGTCTCTAATGTTTTGCTGAAGGTGTTTACCCCATGACAATGAATTACATACTCAGAGGGGGGAGGGAGGGCATGATTAAGATTTTCCGTGGTCACTACCACATGGTGTTCTATGTGGTTACGTCAGGGCTTGGTCTCACAAGGATGCCTAGTAGAGGCAAATTTCCGTGACAAGACTGATCCTGAACAATTCATGAGCCAATACTTGCAAAAGAAGTGGAATGCTTGTTTCAAGGCTGGATATCCAGCTGTTTGGCTGTGTACTCAAGGAAGACTCTTCAGAAAATGGATTCAGGGATCTTATGAGCAACTTGGATGAGTAGAACAGTTAGATAAGCAGGTTATTTAGGTGAAGTAGACTGATATTAATTTTGGATAAGATAATGATTGAAACAAGAACAAGTGGACAACAGATATTTATACACAATCTCAAAGACCACAATATTGAAATCCTGAGCTCCTGCAAGTCCTGAGAGACCCTGAGGTCATCCATACAATGCCTGTAGCCATAGGTCCTCTTCACTGGTCAGTCACTGGCAGGCCAGGACACACCATTAAACTCAGAGGTCTATTGGAAATTCAGCATGGGTAGGGGAGATGCAGGCCACCATAAACATGGTTATGTTGTAACACATGTGTGTTTGTACCTTTTACTATTTAGACTTTTCACTTTTTGCAGCCTTGTTGTTGGGGCATAATTATTTCTTTTCTCAAATTTTCCCCACTGTTTTTAGAACTACTCCCTCAACACTCTAGTGCCGTACATAGTTCACTAATATGGTGAAACCACTAGACTTCTGTCTGTATCCTATCTGACATACACATCAGATTAAATTACCCAGTAAAACAGATAAGAGATGTGACTCCTTCAATGACTTGACCATATAGTGAATGATTTTATGAAAGTTGCAAGAAATTTTCATTTCTGGTGTTTGAGCAATGAAGGAATGGTATTGAGGCTTTGTGTGTGTTAGGTCAATTATTTTTGATATTAAAATATGTTTGAGAATATTTTCCTGATGAATCAACCCTCCTAAACCAATCCTTCATATGGAAATCAGCCTGCAAGATCAAATAATAATAATAATAAGTTAATTAATTAAAAGCTTAAATAGCTATGGTAGTTTTTTCTGGAATTCCAAGTTACTTTGATTAAACTACACCACAATTTCATTGAAAAAAAAAAATCTTTCTTTCAAATATTTTTCCTAGGTCAAAGGTCAAATTAAGTAGTCATTTGTCAAGTTTGAGCCTGATTTGAGACCCACAGAGCACATGTAGAAACTTTTAGTTTTCAAACAAATTCTTAGGTTGGCTCAGATTAAAGATGGTGAAATGTGAGGGTTGTTATGGAGGTCGACTTTTTTTTAAAAAAATTGAAACATTTGTGCATCCCCTGTGCTGAATATAAGGAAGTATGCAAAAAAAAAAAAAAAAAAAAAAAAAAAAAGGCTATGAAATGGGGGATTCATAACTTTTTCTAATGTTAAGAGAACTGTTGATCCCAATAAAAAGCCCTCTTCTCCACCATATTTATTGTCTTCCAACCTATGCTTTTCTTGAAAACTTTTTTTTTTTTATATGTGCTCTGTGGTTTCCTGATCAGGCTCAAAATTAACAAATGAATACTTAATTTCACCTTATTTCAAGAAAAGTACTTGAAAGTAGAAATTTTTCATGCCTGGTGCATTTTAATGAAAGTAACTTCGGTTCCTAGGGAAAGATACCATAGCTATCTTGGTTATTTTTGATCTTGAAGGCTGATTTGCATATTGAAGGATTGGTTTAGGAGGGTTGAGTCATTAGGAAAATATTCTCAAACATATATTTCAAAAAGAATTGACCTAATCACACAAAGCCTCAATACCATTCCTTCATTGCTCAAACATCAGAAATGTAAATTTTGGCAACCTCGATAGAATCACTCACCATATCATAGTGGCTAACAGACAGAGGATTATATATGTAATCAAGTGTAGAACAGAAAGTACATATAAATCAGAGATGGTAGTAATAAAGACTACATTTGTTATGTACGTGTTGGAGATAAGCATATCACTATATCCTGAACAATGAACAGATATTCAAATAATTTTATAATTGGGTAAATAATACATTTGAGGATGTATATCCACAGGCAATTTTACCCTTAGGAGTTCCCCCAATGTATGATTCACCCAATGGGTTTTCTCTTTACTTTCACATGTCTCTCTTTCATTGTTTTCTCTATTGTAAATCATCATACTTAATTCAATCAACCCAACTCAATGTATTATCTTGTAGAATAATATTGGTGAAAGGATTATTTAAGGTATAGAGGATATTCCTCTTATTCCGATAGGAAAACCAATTCCTCCAGAGGCTATTGAATGGATGGGATTCTCATCTTTATTCATATAATTGCATAAGGAACTGTAATGGCCTATGAAGTCCATCACCCCCTTATCATAACCCATTGGTTATGTTATGTAAAGGGGATGGAGCCCTGAGGTTAGTCTCCTGGAGGGTTCCTGTTCAGTAGTTGTTCACCTCCTGGGACCACACCTTGACACGTCTGATGTGACTTTGAACGCGTTCGGACGCAACTGTCCGATGTAATTTTGTTGGCCACCTGTTGTTGGCAGTGCTATGTCATGTCAACTATGTGTACACGCTGATCATCACACCGTCACCGCCTCCGACTGGCTCGGTGACAGCTTAGGACTTTGATAAGTTTATCTCGAGATTTTTCTCACAGATTTTCAAGTCCAATTTTGATTGTATAGTCGATATTTCCTCGACGTTGATCTAAATATAGAGGTTTTCATCAAACTCCCACAATCCCTTCGATGTTGACAATTTAAAACCAGTTGAAATTTTCCACAGCCTCAGTCAGAGGATCCAGGTTGCTTGAATAAATTAATTTCGAGCATCGCGGGACTTTGTTACATGAGTTTATGGACTTACACAGCCACTGATCATCTCTGATTACCAGAGTTGTTTTTGGACCATATATAGGTGTAGGTATCTATTTATTTGTGTTGTCTTATAATCTATTGCCCGTTTCAGTTTTTCTTGTCTTGCTCCAACTTACTCCCATTTCTCGCAAATACCAGCAAATAATCACTCCAAGGTTCTTTTAAAATGTTTTTGAGGCAAACTTTCATCGTCTGTGTCATGATTTGGGCTATGGTCCATGCCCGACAGAAAGTCTCCCTGACTACATGTGCTAGTTGGCGAGACAAGAATGGCACTGGGCATAAGGGATCCATTCAAGAGGGCAATTTGAGAGTGTCAGGTACCGTAGCACTAGTCAGTCAATGAACACGCAAGTGTTACTCCTCCATTATAGGTTACCAATATGTCTTACTCAGTCCAATTGTTTCCCTTGACGGGTCTCGGTCTTTCATTTCTTTTACAGGACAAAAGCTTGGCTCAATACACTTTAAAAACGGACGGGAAAAAGAGCTCCCATCATCATCATCAACGCGACCTACCGGGGTCACTATCACCTGTTGTACGTGCACAGTGCGCAACTTGAGACAATCCAGACCATCAGGAGCTGACATTATTGATAAATAAGGTCTGCCCACAAGCAATTCCAGTAAAACTCCCCATTTACTTGGATAGTGCCTTCATAGACCTTCAGGACAAGAATAACACACAAGTCCCAGGTTGGGGACCGGGATTGGCCAAAGACACTTGGTGAGTTAATCTAGTAATCTACCGAGTTCCAAATGAGATTTGTGGCAATTTTTCTAACAGCTGTATTGAGGAATTCTTAGGGATAACTGCGGGAAAAAGGTGTAGGTTGCATTTTTCATATTTTTAATTTTCTCTGAAGTATTGGGGGGAAGGACCGTTAATTTGCCTATACAGTGTTTTCAATATTTTGGAAGATGAAGATGTTGTAGCTTCCGGTACAGGAACAGTAGTCGGATTCAAGCCGCTTGCCAATCCTGCTAACGGGTGTGGTACTATAGCGTTTTCCATGGAGGTAGGCTATTCCAACACACACATTTTTCATTTCTTTTGTTCTCAACTGATTTACCTTGGTTTGATGCAGTGGAAAAAATATCTCTTCAAGACAATTGAATGGGCTGAGTACGAAAATTTCATCTTTGAACCCTTTTCAAGAAAACTTTTGCTGATTTTTTTCATTCACAGTGACCAAATGCTCTAGAGGCTACTTCCTTGTCAAAAAAAAAAAAAAAAAAAAAAAAAAAACGCTCTCCTTTCATATTCATCCAAGAATGTTTCCTTCGACCTTTTTTCCGCCTTGTTCTTCCCCCCCCCCTTTTTTTTTTCCTCTTTCAAATAGCTTGGCCTAGTCCGAAAATTTTGACCTGTTTTTTATAAGGTTCCAGAGAAGGAACCTTCACTGACTTGGCACTGAACTCGACAAACTATAAAACTACGCTATATTTCCTGGCTCCGAGTAGGGAGTCTCCCCAAGAGAGTCAGTAATCACAACAACCAAAGAAGCACAAGCACACATGTAAGAAAGGAAAGAGAACTCTGGAGGATACTCGCCTGGCTCCGAGTAGGGAGTCTCCCAAGAAAGGAAGCTACTCAAAGAGCCAGAGCAGAAGATGACTATGCCAAGCGCTGTCTAAACCCATACAAGAACCCATGACTGCGTGTCCCCTGTAAGGGTACACCCTTACAATTTTGAAGTCATTTTGTGTCTTCACTTCGGTCTAATTTCAGTTCTCCTTTCCCGGTGTTAGCTCATACTGTGCCAGGTAAAGGTTACAAGATCACTACGCTGTATATATCATAAAGTGAATGAATGTAAGCAAATTATATCGTAGACCTTAGAGCACAGGTTTTTTATAAAGAAGTAACGTATGTCTATGGAATTTAAACTAGCAAATCAAGTCAAAAAAAAAAAAAGTGCAACATTCAATTTTTTTTTGTCGAAACACAACTTCCCTTTTAACAACTACATCTATCAGCATGTTGTTAAGGGTGAAAATTTGAACTTTTCTTCACCATCCTCGAGTACTACCCCCCATCCCGATAGAGTCACTTCAGAGTAAACTTTGTAGGGATTGCATCAATTGAATAAAATAAAAAATAAAAAAATAAAAAAAATCAGTGTGACTTTGATCAATGAATGTGATAATGCACAAAAAAAAGAAGAAGTTTAATGAAAGGACTTGACGAAACTGTGAGAAAACCACCCAACGCCTTGTTCTTTAAAATCATGACAATGATCATTAAGTAAATCAAAATATTTTTTCTCCTGTTCTACATCCGTTACCGCCTTAACCCCAATTGCTTCATCTTTATTACTCGGCCAACCGGTTTGAGTGATCACGACCGGTTTACCTTTTCCATGCGATTTTCCATATTCTATACAAAATTTCACAAATTCCCATGACTTATCTGATGTGGTAGCATCTGTATCAAAGACCGGTAAGACATTTAGGCTGACGATTTGAATGAGCTCAAAAATACTAGGCGCATCATTATTAATTTGAAATCCATAGGTCATCTTGAGAGCCAAAAAAAGATTTACGAATGTGAGTGATGATGTATAAAGTGTAGATGTTGAAATTTAATAGGCAGATCAGCCCAAGGATGTGATTGAGAATACGTGACTAACCTCTGAAATGGTGAGCGGAATTTCATAAGGGGCGAGTTTGAACTTGAGTGCTTTGAGTTCTTGTGTTAATGCTTCGACATCGATTACACCGTCATATAAAGGTTCTGATCCAAGAGTGACGGCCTTAATTACATAGGGTGCCTTTTGGAAGTATCATAGAAAAAAGATATGTGAGTTTCATCTTGTTGTTCGGGAAAAAAGAGTGTTTTAGCAAAGTCATACAAGTGAATTTTTCTTGATTTCTCCTATTAAGTTATCCTTTCTCTTCCTCCACATAGAGTCACCTATAAGTTTATAATAAATCTTGAGATATGTTTATGATAACTTGAAGAATTTCCTAAGGAATTTTTTTTTTTTTCTTTACCTGAAAATCCAAACCAAATTAACGCATAAACTCCAACTTGTGCCTTTGATGCAGCGGCTATAAGATTATGGTTAAAAGAAGGTTGATCGCATGCGCCATAAGTTCGGACGTATCTTGCATTTTTTTTCTGTTTCATCCAGGTAAAAGTCTTTACCATCTCGACTTGAGAAGGACAGTCCTCAACCTTTTTTTTTTTTTTTAAAAAAAAAAACACAAAACAATTGTTCTCGTTAGCTTCAGCATTTTGATCCAATTAAACTCTAAAAATGTTCATAATGAGTATAAAACAGACATCGTAGCTGAAACCAAGCCAAGCATACTCCGTCGTGGTATCACACCACCAACTTGCTGTCGCCAATTTTTCACTTGAGGTCATTGGAAACTCTAGATTCATCTCAAGTGACGGATAACATTCAGATTTATCAAGCGAAAAATTGAGATTACCAGTAAACGTGACTTCTTTAGAACCGGAAGACCAAGTGTTACAAAAGAAAAGAAAATAAAATAAAGGAGCAAGATTCATACTGAAGGTGATAATCCTCATCTTGAAAAGTTGGATGTCATACATTTTTATTTTATTTTACAAAAAAAAGTGGGTCAATAATGTTTGAGTGAGTGTTTAAAGAAAACCGTGGCTGCTTTTTTATTTTATTTTATTTTATTTTTTTGGTGAGACTTGACTCTCTCTTCATTGCGATCAAAAAACAAACGTCACAGAGACTCGTATTCCAGAAAATAATCATGGTCAGTCGTTTATAGTATATACACGTGGTCGATAAATTTATGCTCGCGAGGAAGGATTGATTGACCCAACCCTTGAATGCGAGTTAATCCAATTCCACGTGTGAGTTAGCGCTGAATTTACCCAACCTGGGGTAAATGGGGCTAACTCGAGTCCAATGGCTGAGTCAATCAATCCCTCCACATGCGTATCAATCTATCACCCAATGATACTCATCTGGGTCATATGATCAATCCTACCAAGTCTTACTCCTAAAAACCAACTCGAGGGGATTGATGGGATGTGTGTGAGTGATCACTGAATATTTTCAGTCATGAATCACTCCTACTCCTGGTTTTTCTCTTATTGCTTAGCATCAGACATTTTTTTTTTTTTTTTTTTTTTTTTGGAGAGAGTGGCTATAGCATTTAGCACACCAGAATTATATTCAATTATATCAAAAACAAAGTTCTAGTAGGAAATTGGTGATTCACAAATAAAAACAAACACTTACTAGCCTAGTACTGCGTTACCTCCTTAATAGAGTAATTCAGAATGAACGCACATCTTTATGAGTAGATCAGAACAGGTAGGGTGTGATATGGATCTCCTTAGCAAAACAACTAATCCATTCAAACTTGCAAGTATTTACGTGAAGGTCAGTCTGCGTGGTTGAAATTTATCAAGAGGCCACGGAATAATTAATTCGTAATCGGTGCGTTGCATGACCGCGCCTTCAATGAGATGTCATGAGAATCCTTAAAAAAGGCTTTTTAATCAAATTTGTTGAATGCCACTGAGATTGAGTATATAATGCTGTGGTAGATAGTCAACTACATGAGTAGTAGAGTTAATAGCCACTTGGTCACGTATGAGATGGTCAGAACTAGACCACCTATCCACCAGGGACTGCCGAGGGCAACAGAGATGCCCATAGAGGTACTCAGATTGCCTACGACCCCTCGGATCAAGGTCTGTTTCAACTCAGCTGAGCCCAGCTGGTCCATATCAATTCCTACTCCGCTTTTGAGAGCTTCTTCGAAACTTTGGGTGATAATTGAGCGGGACAGCCGAGGATAGGATGATATGATTGATGATGGTAGGTGAGAGAGTGGTGATGTGAGGCGTGGTGGAAGGGCTCCGTAGGAATTACGAAACACGATTGTGAAGGCGAGCAGTACCAAGGATGGAATGAGAGATAGTATTGTCGCATTCAACACGAGGCTGGCCATACGAATGACTGAACGCGATTCTATGCGGCGAGACCGGAGGAGGTCAAAGATTGAGGCCACTAGTACAACGCTTCCGAAGAATATGAATAATTCTGAACAGGCCGTAAGAAGCGTATCAGGCGTTTCCATAATTCACTTTCTTGATCTACTCTCCTATCTTTGAGAGCGTCGTGACTCACCTGAAAGTTGTCCATGGAACATTTTGATCATCTGAAGGTGTGATACATCATCCCAAGTTCGAATTTCATCCGTGGACGAGAAGACTAAGCATGGAATAGTGAAATCAGGCGTAGCTGGAAAATGTGCGATTCAGCTAAATGTTACTGACCTGCTTCTACGCTCACGAGAATTATCGCAAGCCCAAGTTGTTGCGAGATACCGATATCCTTGTTAAAAAGGACATGTCGATAGACAGACGGTTTGAGTAGAAAGAGATCTATGAGTAGTAGAAGACCAGAATGTTCGATATAAGGGTCGACGAATTGCTTGCAGTTTCCCTAAGAAGATGAAAAGTCCAGATGGAAAGAATGAGATGAGCTCACAAAATGGGTTTCAACAAATCATTCTACTCAACGCATATATCCAGAACGATTCCTTGTCCGTACTGTGTGTGAAGGGAATCGACTGGAAAGGCGCAATCAACGCATTTTTTCATGATGCTCGTTGACTTCAAGGTAGGTCCTACGCTGATAGGTTGTTCATCTGTCGTATCGTCAACTCATCATCGAACTGGAAGTGAAGGCAACCATCCTTGAGGTGGTCTTACTGTCCGAGCAACATTCGGGTGTGGTCCGGGGCAAGCAGACAACAAGGACATCGGGCTCACCCCGGGTCATCCTGCAAGAAGGGTGGGCTGAAGGAAACAATAGACCCTTCCAAGGTGAATAAGGCCGACTAACAGCAAGCTATTCCGCAGATATCTCAGTGACGTCCTGCTTCTGTTTTTGGTTGCAAATGGCACTGGGTCAATCGGATCACAATGTAAACTATCCAAAAGCGTCAATTCAATCCACACACCCAAAGGATTGTAAGAAGAGTAAGAGCAAAAAAAAAGACAATAGAAGGAGATGGGATGGAATACAGAGTTTGAATAAAATACAAAATTGACCAACTAGCATGCTCTAGATCATTGTGGAGTCTGACCAAAAATAAATATAAAAAAAACATTTACACGCTTTGAAACACGACTTTCGTTCACATTTATCACACAAGAAATTCTGATTTCGAGATTTCAAATAGGCGGCAATGGTCTACGGCAAACAGGACTAAGCAAAGTTTTGTTTTAGCTTAAAATGCAATCATTACGAGAAAGGCCATAAGAAACAAACCATTCAGATTTAATTGCCAACCAAGCCTCTAAGCACCTCGTATGTGCGATATGATGACAAGGGGGGACCATATAACTCCATCGATCGAACATTCCACGCTCACTTCGGTCTTCGTTAGGTAAAGCATTGATAGACTCAAAGCAAATTACGCACTCTGGCATCTTCTGAGCTACCTCAAGATCGGCGATAGCGGGAAGTTGGACCGGGTGATAATCCCATGTTTGACCGTATGAGAAAAATTTACCAATCAGGAAGAAACGTGCGCCAAAGTAATCTTGGAGGAGTAGTAGAACCGCTTGAAAGATTGAATAGACGGCTAATATCCATATCCACGCTATCTCAAAAAAGTGCGTTGAATTGATTTTATTGATTTTGAAGGGGAAGAAAACGATGCAAGAATTTGCTTCAGCTGGTTTCATTAGTGGAAGATGGATTAGAAGCTTCCACATACGATTGGGATCAACCGAGAACGCATTATGAGGACATCCCCAAATCTTTATCGAACAAACAAAAAAAAAAAAAATCAGACCACCCTACTTGCACTCTGATCCAAATCCATGAACAAAACACTCGCGATGAAGGAAGGTGATCAACTTACATAGAGTGGCAGGTAAAGCCGACAGACC
Organism: Cronartium quercuum f. sp. fusiforme G11; assembly: GCA_015951145.1. NCBI lineage: Eukaryota > Fungi > Basidiomycota > Pucciniomycetes > Pucciniales > Coleosporiaceae > Cronartium > Cronartium quercuum. Next base: position 146,723 of record MU167229.1, read on the forward strand.
GTTGAACCCAGAACATAACGCTTCCTCAATCCACGCCTGCTGGTCCCATTTCGGACGTTATGTATGATCTGAGGTACTAAAACATCGCCCAAACTTGCTTCAGATGATGATTTCAAGAGAAGCGAAATAGCGGGGTGACTTACTCCAATAGGAATAAAGAATACAAAGTATTAGTGGCTGCCAAGTATATAGCACAATTGGGATACAAATGATGCAGATAGAGATTGTTCCAACGACAACTAAATAGAAACACAAAATTCAGAGGTCAAACTTGAGTGATCGGAAGCTCAGAACTTGAATAATACGGGGAAAACACTTACAGAACGGCCTGCTAGGAATCAAAGCAAGCATAAATCCAAAGACTCGTGGGAACGCAGAGCGTCGATGGGTCGTAGGAACTGAGTCTAGCAAAGGTTGATTTTCCAGCGAGGGGGTCCTTTCATCGGTAGCGCTGATGCTCACGCTAGACTGCGTGATAGGTTGAGTTGGACGTGGCGTTGGAGGCGAGGGCGCGTGCATTCTAATTAAAGTTCCATATCGCATTCCAAATAGGATAGCACTCAAGCAGGCGAAGAAGGCGGGAATCATGAGCAATTGTGATGAAGCATTGTTAGTCACAACCGAGAGTGTCAAGTGACTTGAGAATGTCCAAGCATCCATAACGATTTGAGTAACGAGAGATAGATATGACATTCTCGAAAGACTCTAGAGCAGTCAAATCGCATCGCGTTCCATTAGCTAGGATCCTATGTGAGCGGCCTACTTTTAGAACAGAATTTGACACACCGATGGGCTTTGACGACTGTCCATTTGCCAGACCAATAACCAACACTGCGCTCCAGTGATCAGGCCTGCGATCCAGCCATACATACGCCCTTTAGCCCAAAACATGGGCGCCAACATCACTGGACTCTCTTTCATCTCCAATATCAAGCCACAATTGGGTGAGATCATCAAGGCTTGAAGCATAGGATGTTGTGGTGAAGGGGTTGGGATTGATGCCCCGGTCGGATTAGTCAGCGAGTCCTCGTATTCGTGTAAAGATTTAGAAGTTTGAATATGTGAGGCGGACACTGGGGTAAGGGTAGCATAGATGATGAATGAACAATTGGCTGAGTTATCATTGTCAGAGGAATCTGAAAATAATACCGATCACAAAATCAGATTGAGTCTCCAACACTAGCTTTCGGAAAGATTCTTCGCTTGGATAGCTAGCTGTCTTACTTAATTCGTCATCATTATCGTGAGGGATATCTCCTTTTAGCAACATTTGTTCCACCTTTCGTGCACGATCTTCTAGATCTGCAAGAATCACTTGTCCTATCCTCATCTGCTCTAGGCTGGGTACCGGTGCAATTGACTCTGAATTGTTGATGCTTGGAATCCTAAAGTCATGGGCGTCAAGTGCAGATGCGAGATGGATTCTCGTATCAAGGTACATGCTTTCAGGCCACGCACGCAAATAAAGTGTGCCGTTATCTTGAAAGCTGGCGAAGATTCATGTGTTAGCATGAGGATTGATTCATAGAAGAGATAAAAGAAATGAGAAGTTGAATGTATAGGTAGGGCACGCACTGCACACCCTCCACGTTCAATGAAACGTCTTTGGAATCAGGAGCCGAGAAATACATGGATCCCTAAAAGATCTGACTCAACCACCGGTCATCTTGGCGAATGAGCTTGAGGAACTTACTCGGAGCAAGGATGCATTCGATCGTACGAGCTCAAGGGTAGACTCTCGCAGGTTGTAACCGACTTTAAGACCTCTCGTGCTTGGGTTAGATGATTGAACGGCATCGGTTCGGTTAATTGTAGAGTCAATCCACGGGAAACGTCCACGTTGGTTCACGAAGGATGAATTGAAAACAGACGAATTGGCGGCTAGATTTGTCCCATTTGTCTCTAGTAATCGGTCTTTCAATTCATTAGGATACCAATCTAAACTCTCCCTTCTGCATTTCCAATCTGCCTTGATATGTCCCGTTAAGTTTCGCCAAAACAGATGAGTCGTCCTTCGATCGACACGAGCCTGAACGTCGTCGATCCAACGGCTAACGAATTGCCTGCCTTCGGTCAAATCTTTAGTCCCAAAAGTTTGATTCGGAAGAACGCATACGTCTTGCGTGATAGGAGCGTCTGTGCTGTTCGGAGTGGTATTAGTTTGTATCGGATTCGTCGTACTCGAGTTCAACCAATCCTTTAATCCGATGATTTCATGCTGACGCCGGTCGAGCGCACGGATAAGGTTCTCACGGGCATGATTGTGGGGAGCGGAGGGCGACTTTGAGAAGAAATAGAAAAGGAGAGCAGTGATGAGAAGGAAGGGGAACGATGATGGCTGTGGACGGCCTGAAGTGGTAGTGGGTTCCATGTGATGGGGTACCTCACAACTTGGAAAAGACTAAAGTCAAAATAATACTCAAGTCAGATACTGGAATCATGACTAGGCAGGTAAGATAAATGTGAAATATCAACTAAAGGAGCACAGAGAAGTCTCAAACTATCATTATCTCATACAATCACCAAGTTAACCTTCAAAAACATATTAGTAATCCAAACAGAGACTACACACAATAAGTTGGCTTCAAGCTAAAAGATTCACTAAATTTTGGCTATGCTATGAGATATTTAAATACTATAAAGTATTATCTAGATGGTATATTTAGGTGAGCCTAGAATGAATTTAAGTGTTATATGGTACCATGTAACTCAAGGGAAAGTGCCCCTATCATCTTAAATCCAACCTTTTTTTGTTCACGACTTCTCTTTTAATTTTGAGATCTAGGGAAACTTAACAGAGTCCTCATTATTATTATCATTTCAGTTATTTATTTATTTCTTCATTTATTTTTGAAAGTGAGGATAAAGATATGATAGACAATAATACACTGCCAGCATTCACTGCCAAGATATTTGCATCGCATGGAAGCTTGCTATGTAACATAGCATGTCTTCATGTGATACTATGGACCATTTTTCAAGGTCCCTACCTTGGAAAATAGACCTATTGCATCGCATCTTGGCCTGCTATGTGACATAGCATGCCTCTATGCGATGCAATTTTCTTGGCAGTGATTAATAATGCTCCCCTGGGAGAAAATGCATCTCAGCAGGAAAATGAAAAAGTTACAGATTCTTTTACCTTACATATAGCTTACATGTAATATGGATGAGAAAGACCCAAGAAAATCACCAAGGTGTTCTTTCAAATTCACTGTTCAGATCTGAATTTTTCAAATTTTCCTGAAGAGCATTACATATGAATGTAAAAGTATGTAAAGTTTCATTTTCCCTGCTGAACAGCATTTTTGAATGTTTATTAATCCTGGCAGTGATAGTATTGATCAATTTTTCTTTTCTTAAGCTTATGTTCCTATTTTATAATTATTTCAAACATTATTCAAATGAATAATATACAATTATATATGATAAAGAAATAAATAATAGTGATGAGGATGGTAATAATAATAATAATAATAAAACTTTTATAATTTTGACTTATCATTATTCTTGTCAAAGAAAAAAGGTACTTATTGATTCCCATCGTTGAAGAAAAAGAAACACTGTACAGTTGAAATATAAGATGAGATTCAGTTGGGAAATTTTTCAGTACCTTAAACAAGGTAGTGTGGGGGGGTGGACAGAGTGAGTATTTTGAGCTTTAGTTTGCTCATGATCTGTGTCTGGGGTCAACTGATAACAGCTTGAGAAATAAGACCTCCCACCCCATGCTTCAGATCTTGGTGAGGAACCACTTTCTCCAACTGCTCAAACAAAAGACCACTCAACAGCACACCCTTCAAGAAAACAAGTTACATTCACAGGGTTGAGTTTGTAATTGTAAGTGCAGAGGGATCAGGCATGGAAGGTGGTGCCACCGTCTTCTGGGCAATTGAATGAACTGTAGTTGAATGGAAATAATAATGTGTCTTGAGGTTTGGACGGATTCAAAGATTTGAGATCCAAAGATGACAGAAGGTGATACACCATCACTGCCAAGAAAATTGCATCACATAGAGGCATGCTATGTCACATAGCAGGCCAAGATGCGATGCAATAGGTCTATTTTCCAAGGTAGGGACCTTGAAAAATGGTCCATAGTATCACATGAAGACATGCTATGTTACATAGCAAGCTTCCATGCGATGAAAATATATTGGCAGTGCATGGGAGCACTATTTTCTTTTGACATTCCACTAGTGGTCAACCAGATTGATCATTCTGAGACAGGTCACAGTATGCCTCACAGTGGTCAACCTTGTGGATGCAGGGTGGTCCAATGGTTGACCATCTTGCAACCAAATACTTGACCACTCTCAAATAGCCTGTGCTCAGCTTGACCTCAATGCAGGGCATTGATGGCTCAAGGTTGGTGCATTCCAGTCTTGGAA
>MU167229.1:180170-192067 GCA_015951145.1 Cronartium quercuum f. sp. fusiforme G11
ATACTATGGACCATTTTTCAAGGTCCCTACCTTGGAAAATAGACCTATTGCATCGCATCTTGGCCTGCTATGTGACATAGCATGCCTCTATGTGATGCAATTTTCTTGGCAGTGAAGGGTTGAAGAGTTGCTCAACCCCACATTGATCCATTTTGTATCAGGAACTCATGAAACTCTTCAAACTAGATATAATACAAACAACATTTTTGAGAATATCAACTGTAAAAACTTCACACTCAAGTAGCTAGTGTAGTTTTTGAGCTACAGTTGAAATAATGACAGTTTTATTAATTAAACACATGTTTTACTTTGAGGAAAAGTGCTCAATTATACTGTGGCAGTATTGATGACAAGTGTAATACAGTACTGGTATGATTTCTCACAGATGCTCAAGCAAATTTGATAATTACACATAGTTGATCAAATGACAGGTAATGTAATTCAATCAATGAATTAACAGCCTCCCCCACAAGAACCTTTCACACCAAGTATATTGGAAATAACATACTGTACAAATAAATAACAACTTGATGTATAATAAATACATTTGAAATTGGTTGTTCCCATGGATCAATAAGATAATTGACCCCATATGGGTACAAACAAGCTACAGGTCCTTATTTCATCCATGGCCTCAAATAATAAAAGGTTTGTTATTGGTCCAAACAAGATAATTCAAATCTACTAGTTGATCCACTACTGTAATCACAAGAATATAAATCAAATATACTCTACAAATGATATTGTTATTGATTCTAGCTGAATACATGAAACTGAGAGTACCTTCTAGGCTTCAGAACATCTATAAAAGGGCATTCCCTTGCTTGTGGTAAATTCCCATCATCACTTACCACTTCATAAACAAAATATCATACTTACAAGTATACAAATAAACATACCCCCCTTATACTCTAAGGATTATTAGTAGAGTTGTCTGTTTTCATTTCTAGAAGTCTGATTTCATGATCAACCTTCTTTTCAGAGTTATTTTAGTGATTTCTTTCTTGGTTAAACTCCCTTAGAACTCTACCTCATCCAAATCCTCTATATCTTGACAAATCCACCCTTTAGAATTAAAACAAGAGTCAGTAGGATTTGTTCATCTTTATTCTAAGTCTTAGACATGTTTCTAGATCAAGTACTAACTACTTGGACACTCTCTCACCATCAACTACCCTGTGTTAATCAATACCTGCTGCACTAACTGGGTGTTTGCTCAAATCTCACCTAGAGTGATTTCCATGGCCAATAAAAGTCAGTGAAGAGAGATACAAATATAATTGGTTTCTTATTAAGCCTGATATATTCAGATAAGGCTTGAAAAATAATCTTGTGAACATATTCACACCCAAAAAGCTATTCCCTAGTAGCTAGCCCTGAATTTTGTGGTTATCACACCCTTTCTCACTGCCAAGATATTTGTATCGGATGGGCCTATTCAATGTTCTATCACCCCAAGATATGCGATGCAGTGTCAGTAGGATTAGGTGCGATGGAATTACTATCGGTATCTAATGCTCTGACACCATATTGCAGTGTAATTCCATTGCACCTAATCCTACTGACACTGCATCGCATATCTCGGGGTGATAGAACATCAGATAGGCCCATCCGATACAAATATCTTGGCAGTGAATAGGTTTTGACCACAGCTTGCACAGGTGCATACACTGCCAGAATTATATACTGTCCACTAGCGGACAATCAATGATGATTTTCACCCACTTGGAGGAAAGTTTTCATTGAGTGTCCCCCCAGACAATTATTGTCCCCTAGTGGACAGTATATAATGCTGGCAGTGATAGCTGTAAGGAGCACATTCTTGGGTGGGATTGGAGATGTTGGTGGCAGATTGCCAAGTATTTGTGTGTTGGTGATGGACAAGGTCTTGGTGACATCTGTAAGTGGCAGTGGTGGACATGAGCCTGAGGGTTACTGCAAGCTGAGGAGAATGGTTTGAGCTAATCATGCTTTGGACAAAAAGATACTATGACAAATGGTTGGGTGAGACTGTAAAACTAGAAAGATGTAGAAAGTGAGCCAGAAAGGTGGAGCACAGGGTTTATATGAGATGGGGGATGTGAAGCTTGATGAATGGTGATGATTCAGAAGCAAAGCTCTGTTGATTGAATTGAAAATTTCAACCTGGATCATGCTTGAGAAGGGTAGCTGATCCCTCAGAGAGGAAGGGTAAGGTAAAGGCAGTGCAAGCCTTAGTCATAGGAGATGGTAATACAGAGAATGAGTGACTGAGGATGGGTTCTGCCACTAGATGTACTCCAACTGATGGTATTGGTTGAGAACTCGACCCAGTAAGAGAACATCAAAGGGCTGGTAACAGTAAAAGCAAGGGTCAAAGCAGCCAGGTAGTATCAGCCAACTCTAAAGGACCCATGTAAAAGAGCTGGAAAAGAGTAAAAGGATAGGAGAGTGGAGTTGAAGTGAGAGAGAAGTGGAGGTGGTTTCAGAGGTGGTCTCTTCTTGCAGATACCAAGGGTGTCAGCGCTGAGGACTGTGTAACAGTCCCATGGACTGAAACCAGACAGTCACAGGTAAAGTAACCAGGAGAAATCAGTGTAATACATAAGATGGCATATGTATTACATGAGTAATAAGTATTGTACATATGTAAAACATAGTGTAACATATGTATTACATAGGTAATGAGTGAGTACATATGTAGAAACATACTGTAATATATGTACTACATATGTAATCAAGTAGTACAATAATTGAACCACATCTCAGGCTCAGTCTCAAGAGTCATAAGCATAATATCCTCATGACAGGAGCCAACCAGCAGGCCTCAACAGAAGAGTAACCAACCACAGGTTGGCCCACATAGCCCTGTAGAAGCATGAGCCTGAATCACAAGTCAGCCCATAGTCTAAAAGTAAGGTGGAGGTAACTTGAAAGGTATATAAACCCCCTCTCTCCTGCTCAGGAGTTTTTCCCTCCCCTCACCTTTTACCAAACCACCTAAATTACCCACTAGCACACATTTGAGGATACTTATTATAAAAGCCATCTGCTCAACAGTGCAAAGCACTGCCAATATATTTGCATCGCATGGAAGCTTGCTATGTAACATAGCATGTCTTCATGTGATACTATGGACCATTTTCCAAGGTAGGGAACTTGGAAAATAGACCTATTGCATCGCATCTTGGCCTGCTATGTGACATAGCATGCCTCTATGTGATGCAATTTTCTTGGCAGTGAGGGCTATATATACTAAACAGCTACCAGCGGTGAGAGTTGGATTCCAGATGGGGTGTGAGCTCCAAGAAAACAATGAAAAAGGAAGATTGGCATGGATAACATGGACATGTGAACTGGAGCCAAAAAGGAAAATACAAATGAAGATATTCTCCAGAGAAAATACCACCAGCAAAAATTACTCGGACAAGGCTGTCCAAGGTGTTCTCGGACAGTGAAGTCCGAGTTGATCTCGGACTGTGGTTGACCGAGATTTTCTCATCTCAGTGTGCTCGGACTACCACTGACTGAGATGAGAAAATCTCGGTCAACCACAGTCTGAGATCAACTCAGACTTCACTGTCTGAGAACACCTCAGACAGCCTTGTCCGAGTAATTTTTGCTGGCAGTGAAACATACCAACAGTTTCAACTCTATCCCTTGCTGCCCTGATGAGCAAGGGGTGTTCAAGTTAAGGTCACTAACCTTGGTGGACCTTCTATTACTTCACACTTATAACACTATGCACTATTGAGCAGAGTTCTTACTTACAAGAATCCTCAATGTTGTGCTTATTGTGTTATTTAGGTGGTTGGTAAAAGGTTAGGGGAGGGGACAACTCCTGAGCAAGAGAGAAGGGGTTTATATACCATGAAGGTTACCTCCTCCTTGCTTTTAGACTATTGGCTGACTTGTGGTTCCAGCTCATGCTACTACAGGGCCATGTAGGCCAACCTATGGTTGGTTACTCTAATGGCAGGGCCTGCTAGTTGGCTCCTGTCATAAGTTTATCATGCTTATGACTCTTGAGACTGAGCCTGAGATGTGGTTCAACTGTCACACTACTTATTACATAGGTAGTGCATGTGTTACACTGTGTTTTTACATATTTAATACATATGTTACATTACAGTCCTACATATGTACATTACTTATTACACCTGTGATACATGTGTTACACTATGTATTACACCTATTCCTCTGGGTACTATACATGTACCTTCCTGGTTTCAGTCTGTGGAACTGTCACACAGTCCTCAGGGCTGACACCTTGGCTGGTTTGCCTAAGTGAAAAACTTGGATTCTTTTTACCTGTAAAAATACCTCACAGAATAACATCCAAGGCAAACACAGTAGTAGTTCAGGAGCCAAACATTTTGGGGAAGTCACAGGTCACTTCTTACATTTCCCAAATTAAAATCTCCATGGAAATCAAGGGTATCTGCCAGTTCTGATGTTTTCTTTGCTCCAAATATTCTCCTTGAAAAAATCAAAATATAAAGCCAAAAAAGTCACCAGTTTGAATTCCTGAACAATTGTGGATTAAAAAAAAAAGAAATCATATTGGAACCATTTGCGCTTCTACTAGCGAGTGGAGGGGCAAGATGACAACCAGCCAAGAGCGCAGGATTAGATCTCAAAAAAAAAAAAAAAAAATCAAACGACTTCCACATCTATCAGCCAGGTGTAGCGAGGTCCATTCATTTCCAGCTTTCTCCTCAACAACAGTCATCTTTATACAAAACCCAAGGTCACTGCAGTTCTTCCCTTGCTGACCAGAATGTTGGAGGTCAAAAGAGGTCTGGCAAGGTAGTGAAGGAGCAGAGGAGTCCATGGGGTGTGATTCCAAGCTGGCTGAGAATCGGAGCGAGACGCCCGTGTTCTACTGACTTATGCGTGGGTGTGGGTGGCAGTGAGAGCAATAGAAGGGGATGCTGTGAGTGTAAAAGTCTAGAATGCTACTTTCAGCTCTAAGGCCGCAGGGGACTTCAGTACAAATTGTCCTTCAGTTTTTCATGACTTGAAGTCAGTTTTGGAAGGTCCTGAACAGTGACCTGATTATACACTCCTGATGACTCGATCCAAGGTTTGAATACCCTTACAATCGAACACTTTTCTCTTAATGCTGGGACCCCCATTTGGTGCCATGAGGAAATTGTCGATCTGAAATTATATGTATGACATCAGGACTGTATTTTATCAGAATGCAGATGTTAACCCAAAAGAGAGAAACAAGGATCAACTTCAAGATATATCTTAAAGAGATTTCCACACGTTGAATAAAGGGCTGGGAAACCCAAATCCGGTTTTGCGAAAGAATTCAGGATAATGGGGCTTTGAGAGTACAAAGAGGAGAAAAAAAAAAGGGAAAACCAACATATATCTACCCAGTACCTTAGAAGCTCATGTGAACTTGAATACTTCCTCTTTGGAGCTCTGGGATAAGGGGATAAAATTGTAACGAAAAAAAAAAAGGTGCGGAATGTTTCCAATTTTGATGCTATCTCACAGAATCTTATTTTAAATGCAAGCTGACAAGATAAAAAAAAGGGGGGGGGAACGCTTGAAAAGTGACATTTCTTCCGTTGAAGTTAAAATATTTCAACCATGGGTTTTATCTAAAGATGTGAATTGGTTGTAAGCAACTTGCTTGAACCCTAATTTTCCCTGTACATTATATTCTGCATATGGCAAGTGATGAATCCCATGAAGGCTTACTATTTCGAAGGGTCTCCATACAGAGGGAGTGAACTCGTGAAAACCTTTTCAGCATATCCTTTTCGAGGCCCGTCAGATCGGGATATTTCTTCAGTAGTTTCATCCATCCATTTAACTGAACGTTCGATAAATATTATCGTTGGTAGTCACACCAAGTCAGTCATAGGAAATCGCCAGAGAATCAAGAAAGGTGAGGTAACCCACCAACTTCACTGCGGAAATTACCCTACTATCGTTGAAAAGCTGGTGATCGCGAAAGTTCTTAAAGTACTGATCGCAAAATCCTTCGATAATGGGCGCACATTGTTTTAGGCCAGATATATCGGGAAGACTTTCGAAACGCTCCATAGCTTTCTTGACCGCAATATCAAGTGTAATCATTCGTAATGGAAGACCTGAGAAAACCTCTGGGATTCGTTGTATCTCGTCCGTGTCCCACAAGTTTTTCACAATCAAGATGTTTTCCCAAGCCTGTTTTTGAATAGAATTCATAGTCTCTTCGTTCAAATAGTTTTCAAGTTTAGCAAAATTTCCATTTGAACAAAAGAGCTGTTCATTAAACTTCTCCCACTGAACTTGAAAAAAGAACATTATAATTGTATATGAGTGTTTCTCAGGCTGAATACAAATTCTTAATGAAATGGAAAAATGTTAATTACTGACCGAGATAAGTGCGAGCTCGTTTTGTTTGGTCTTCACTGGAAGTACAGATGTCAGTAGAATGATACACTTCTCGAGTTGACCTTCATGTGGCTCTGTCCCAAGTACTGCCAATGTTTCTGCAAGCTCATGATCTTTTTGGAGGCTCTTGAACGTATCCCGAGTGAATATGGCTTCTATTTCTGATTTTGTGCACTTAAATTCGGACACTTTCAATGTAGATGGAAGGTGTGACGTTGCAAGATCTTGCTCTATCAACCACTTATTGAAAGCTTCTGCTTCCACATTCCTCTCAGTTGAAACTTGCGGGATACTTGTACCTTTTCCCATTTCATCAACGCCGAGGGGAATGCCCATTCATGAAGGATTTGATAAATCAGTTGGTCATGATAATCCGAATAAAATTTTTACTGTCCATGTGCTTACCAGTGGTACCATGATCCGCAAACGGGTTCGTCGAATGTGGCGATAGTTCTTCGAATGGGTTTGTCGAATATGACCGTGGCTGTGCAAACAGGTGCGTCGGATATGACAATGGTTTAAAAGAGTTTGTCGACTTTGACCATGGTTCTTCGAACGGGTTCTTCGAATATGACAGTGGTTGTGCAAACGGGTTTGCCGGATATGAGAATAGTTGTTCAAATGAGTTTGTCAAACGTGACGGTGGTTGTTCAAATGGGTTCATCGGATATGACAGTAGTTCTTCCCACGGTTTGACCGAACAGTCAATCGGGTCATCAAACGGGTTATATTTTTTCTTCTGCACATGTGGTACGCTTTCGACATTCGACCAATATTGAACCCGTTGGTTAGGATCTGTATCACTTTGAAAATTTGCCTGTTGAGGCCAGGGTGATGAGCCTCCAAAGCCAAGTGGATGTGCGCTTTGGTCTTCATGAGTGTCATGATGAACATTGAGATTGGATTCTTTGAAATCTTGTGCTGGTTCTCCAAATTGTTGAGAATGACTTTTGGGAGAACTTTGAAGAACCGTGGACCTTTCGATATTGTCTACGGACTTTGTTATATCCTCTAAATCTGATAGATCTCCCATTGGCATACAATCTATGGCTACAAGGAAAATACACAAAAGTATCAAGAACATAGATTTCGAGTGCATGTTAACTGTTTGGCTTATGTGTGGTTCAAAGGATCGGGTGGATTGATAGGTGAAATTAACACACTTCGGATGTCAAATTCGAGGTTAGATATATATATATCAATTATTCCAGTGGCAAAATTAGCAGTGCAGAGTCTAATAAATACCTGAACCCGGACAAGTGACAAAATGTGCATCCCATCAAAGTCTCATCGAGGCGGCATACGCATTTTGAATAAGGCGCAGCAAACAAACCGAAATGAGTTTGGCATTCCCCTCGTTCAAACTGACTGATAGCGGTACCTAACAATGCCGTTGAAGTTTTTGAACGTGTATTAGTACTGATAGCTTTGTTACATTTATCGAAACGCTCGATTTATTTTGAAAAAAAAAATTAAAGCTCACCTCCCCTGAACATATGGGTTTTGGCCGGATTGGCGGCCCAAGCCTTGCGGATGGTCTGCCCTACATTCATCAAGATTAAACAGAGGGTAGAACATCCATGGTCAGACTCTCACAAAGATGACAGCCCACCGGATCTCCCTTGCGACCAGTATGAGAAATTTCTCCAGCGGCCGGAGAGGCTGATGTCCCTTGACCTTGTGCACGGTGTGGAAAGCAATAAAATTTACATAATTTTATATACAAATCTATAAGTTTATTAAACTCAACTCACTTAGATTAAAAGCCATCAATATATTGCTTTACAATATGACATTTAACAATCACATAAAACAATTATCAGTTATATTATCATCATCATTTTTTTTATTTTTTATATACTCCCATTAATTACAAAAAAAAAATATTTCATTAGTAAGTGATAATTACAACCAACTATGATATGAATACAAGTGGAGTGATATACGAGAAATGAAAATATTTATGACAAGATATAAAAATATATAAATGAATAAACAAAACAATTCTATAATACAGTTAAACAACTTTATAAATGAACTATTTTAAATAATATAAAATAAAATGAATAGTTAGATGCTCTTAACATGTTAAACGAGCTTAAGAGAATAAACGAACTTAAAATTATATCTAAACTTAAAATTTATAAACGATTTTTTTTTTTAAAAAAAAATAGTAAACTTGAAGATTTTATGAGTGACTTATATTTCCAAATAGTGACATTCAAGAATTTATAAACAATTCATAATTTTATAATGGTAAAATTAAAGACTTTTTTTTTTAAAAAAAAGGAATCTATAATTTTAAAAATTTAAATGTTGAGATGATGTAGTGTAGCAAACGGCTCCGATCGAGTGGATAGGTACGATCGAAGCTAGAAAGAATAAAATAAAATAATTAAAAATTAAAATAAAACAATGAAGAAAGTTTAAGAAAGAGTTGACTGACCGACAGTAGGAGAGATCGGGTCGGGTCGGAAACGGAACGAAGAACGTAAACGAACCTTTCGGTTCGGTTGAGTGAAAGAGCAGAGAGGTGGGGAAACGGTAGTGTAGTGTAGCACCGCCAGCAAAAATTACACCATAGCTACACATCACAAGACCAAATTGGACATTCAGTAGGAGTCAGGAGGTCAAAGAACACCAAGAATGGAAACACCTTAGTAATAGAAATAAGTGTATGAGGGATTAATTAGAGAAAACAGGGGGGATGAGTAAGAGGGACCCAGGAAAGATGATATCATGAGAACAATTAGTAAGGAAGAATGACAGATTGGGGGATGTAAGGGACCTCTTTGGTCCCTATGCTGAAAGGGAAGCTAAAGTCTCTCAAGTCTAGGATGACTCTGTGATTCTAGAACCCAATATAAATTACCCAATTCCTAGCTAGCTCAGGAGAAAGAGATGATCAGAGAGAGATCAATCAGGGATCTCTACACTGCCAGCAGAAACTACTAGGACATGGTTGTTCTAAAAGTCTTAGGACTAGAGTTGTCCTAGATGTTCCTTGTTTGAACAAGGAAAAACTAGGACAAAGCCTGTCTGAGGAAATCTAGGACAAGCTTGTCCTAGATGTCTTTGTTGGCAGTGCTACTGAGCCAGAGGAACAGAAAGGGGGCTGGTGATATATATACTGTGGCTACTGTAAGTGCTTGTAACAATCCTTATAGGGTGTGAAGTCCCTGTAGGGCTTCACAGGGGATCACAAGGATTGATTGAGGAGAAACAAGCTGGATTGGGAATAAAGCAGGGTGGATTGTTTTTGGAGCTTGGAAATGTTCTTCAATTAAGTCATGCAGAGAGGGAGATTTCATTGTGTGTGTGTTTTTTTCATTTTTTTTTTTTTTTTTTTTTTTTTTTTTTTGCACAGAGGAGGCTGTTTTTGTATATAAGGGGGACTGTTTGGCATCATATCACATCACATCACATCATTTTTTATCAGAATAAACAGTACATTTTCTCTCTTTTAAAGTGTGTGGTCAAATAATTCATTCTGCCCCTTATACATCACTTAAGGAGACTAGGATACCTTTCATTGCTATTTTAATTCTTTCTATCCTTCATTATTAGACCTTCTTTTGAACATTCAAAGTCACTGCCAAGAAAATTGCATCGCATAGAGGCATGCTATGTCACATAGCAGGCCAAGATGCAATGTAATAGGTCTATTTTCCAAGGTAGGGACCTTGAAAAATGGTCCATAGTATCACATGAAGACATGCTATGTTACATAGCAAGCTTCCATGCGATGCAAATATCTTGGCAGTGAGTATCAGTCAGCTCTTTATCCTTGTCAGCCCTGAGGACTGCTGAGCAGTCCCACAGGCTTTCAAAAGACAACTACATGTATATTGACCAAGAGGAATTGGTGTAACACATGTATTACAGGTGTAACAAGTATTATACATATGTAAAAACAGAGTGTAACATATGTATTACATATGTAATAAGTAGTGTAAGATATGTACTACATAAGTGATCAGTAGTGTAACAGTCAAGCCACACCTAAGGCTCGGTGTCAAGAGCCATGAAGAGTGAACCTCAATACAGCAAGTGAAACACTCAACACCGTATCAACATATATCCAAGGGTATCAGCCCCTTGTTTCAGATCATACCCTTCTAAGGAAGGAAGGAGCTGAGGTCAGGGTATATAAACTCCTCCTCCTAGCTCAGGGCCTCAGTTCCCTTTCCTCACCTTTACCACCAACACCTAAATTGAACAACAGCACAACATTGAGGATTATCCTAAGGAAATCTGCTCAATTGTGCACTGTTCATAGGGTGAAAGTAAACAAGGTCAAACACTAGAGGACTGGTAGTCCTCATTCCTTGCTTAACCTCAGGTGGCCTCTTGGACTTTTAGAGATTTACCAAGTGTTATAGGAAAAACTACCTAAGCAAGTTCTAAGAAATCAGCACATTAGCTCATCCCTTGCTTTGTTGCACTGCCAAGATATTTGTATCGGATAGGCCTATCCGATGTTCTATCACCCCGAGATATGCGATGCAGTGTCAGTAGGATTAGGTGCGATGGAATTACACTGCAATATGGTGTCAGAGCATTAGATACCGATAGTAATTCCATCGCACCTAATCCTACTGACACTGCATCGCATATCTTGGGGTGATAGAACATCGGATAGGCCCATCCGATACAAATATCTTGGCAGTGTGGGTGTTGGTCAAGGCAGAGAATAGAGGGAAGATGTTGGGGAAGGTGCAAGGTGAGGGTCGCAAGCTAAAAGAACATCATAAAGGACCTTATGTGGTACAGCAAGTGCTAAATCAAGGCTGGAACCTTGAACTGGACTTGAACAAGGTGGACAAAACCTTCAACAACTTCCACATCTCCAAAACCAAGTTGGACCATCATTGTCATTGGGAAGGAGAGGCAACAGCAGACAAAGCTGCATTGTTGAGGAGCCTGGAAGCTGACCAAAAGTAAATGCCCTCCAGTATCCATCACTGCAGTTGATCAAAATCCCTTGCAAGCATTACCCTGGCCACATTCAGTGAGCAGTCCATACACCTCTTTTCTCAGGTCTGATAGCAAAGGCTCAATGGGCAGGTATGACATCATTGTAGGACTGCAACACAGAGGATTATTCTGTTTTTCCTTTTTTCCTTTTTTTTTTTTTTTTTCTCTTTTTTTTTTTTTCAAAGAGGGATATCTTTTTAACAAGGGGGAAGTGTAAGGCAGCAGTTTAAGCATAGGAGATAGAAGCATAGGGCAGATAGAGGAAGGAAGAAGATGACAGGTCCATGCTCCTAGCCCTTGAGACTCTGACTCCTCCAGTTGTGGGGTTTCCTCTTGGGTTAGGAATATCATCTGTGTTTTTTTAGACATCTCTCAAGGAGCCTTCCTTCCTTGAGCCTGTGCCACAGACCAGTGTAGTGTGGGGTGAGTCCAGCCAAGGACTGCCTTAAAAAAAGGTAAATCCAAATTCATTGGGTTCTCATTTATAACATTTGAAAGGGAGAGAAGGATCAATAATAATAATAATAATAAAAAACTTTGAT
>MU167229.1:198884-209784 GCA_015951145.1 Cronartium quercuum f. sp. fusiforme G11
AAAAGTCATTGGGTCGTTTATAAATAAGTAAGTGAGTCCAACATAAACGACGGACCTCATTGGAACACTTTGGATATGTAACATACAGTAGTTTGCAAAAAAAAAAAAAAAATCTTGTCACCGGCTCTTCTTCACTGATGGTCCGCACATACATAATTTATGATGATGATGCCACAAACACTCTGTAAGAAAATGTAAAGTGATCCGAAACTTACGGTTAACCTGTTTTGGACTTGGAGTGTCACAGAGGTGTCACGACTGCGGAATAGCTAGGAGAGAAGTACTCTCAGCTCCCGGAACGTAAGAAGTACATACTGTAGGGACTTTTCACTTATCAATGTTCAAGACCGATTCCGTGACACAACACGGCTGTTATGGCGGCTTGGTAGATCAGTATAAGAGTAGACACACAAGTGGTTGTACGGTACTTTACACTAGACTCAAGTAGATGGTTAGTGCGATATGTGAAATCAAAAGCACTTGGAAAGAAAAAAAAAACAAAAAAAAAACATCCCATTCCGTTCCGGTTCTTCTAAGCTTTCTATCCCTGACACGTGCGGTACTCGGAAACACTGTTGTTATGCAACCTACCTGCCTAAAAAAGGTCTACGAAACCTAATTAGTTCCCCATCAATCCACCCCAGCTTCAACTGCTTATATTCCCCATGAAACCGGTAAAGTCTAGGTTAGGGAGCAGGCAGGGGGGGGTGAAATGGGGCTTCAGCTTTACAGACTTGAGCAAAAAGAAAGTTTTAAAAATCTGGCGAGGATCCCCAAAATAAGGATCTTTGTCAATTTAGGATGAATGATCATCAATAATAATAACATTTAAAAAGTCTTTTAGACACAGGAAGAAAAGGGAGGGTGTAGGGTATCAGAGTCTCTTGCCATCTAACTGGCATTTTGAACGTAGTCAAATAGATAGAATCCAAGGTTTAGACTATATATATAATATTTGTATAGTGTGATGTGCAATAGCAAAAAAAAAAAAAAAAAAAAAAGCGCACCAAAACCCGCTACATGAGCGGTACAAAACTTTTCCAGGAACCTATCGCCACGAAAGTCACCATACTCGCCAGATCGACCCAAAAAAGTCAAATGACCATAAACGCTGAAAAACTCTACAGTCGCACCCTCTCACATTGTTGCGCCCGAGTTGTCAAACTGGCCACATCAAGCAATGCCATCATTCCTGATCGCATTGAGGCTGCTACCATTTAGCTTCAACTCGCTCCCCTGCAACAAGCCCGCCCCCCTTAGCTTGAGAATGCTGATCATCTCCGAAACGGTAGGTTAACCCTTCACCTCATTCTCACTCTCTTTCTCTTTGCTTGATTGTCTCTACTCGATTTGCTCAAGTCCACACTTCGCCACAGTGGTTGTCAATGGGGAAGATGGGTGGCAGAACAAGCATGAGAGCCGGATGGTGTAGGCAGACATAGGGGAGGGTAGACTGACGAAGATAGAGTTTAAAGATGGTGGACATGGGATCGGGTTGGGTGGTGAAGATATGATATGAAAATGCTAGTAAAATCTAGCATAGTTGCCAGTTTGAGATTTTTTTTTTTTTTTTTTTGATTTTTTTTTGTTGGCAAGCTTTCCTGAGTGATCAAATTGGCCCCGACATGGGCTCCGAGCATTTTTTTTTTTTTTTAGGTCGTAGGATGGGGGAAACATGTGGCTAAGGTAAAGAGTAAGGTACTAACATCGTGCTGATGGCCCATACTAGGAGCCGAATTTTTTGACTTTTTGCAGAGTTGTGCAAGTTGTGTCCAAAGGGATCAGTGAGGCCCGTCGTATATAAGCTACACCACCCAAAGTTTTACTGATCACATTCAACTCCTGATTTAGGTATACAAAGTCATTATAGCAGACTAACCTATCTTTGTACATCTTTGTCATGGATTCTCTTATTATCCAAGAAGGTTCCAGTTCAGCATCTTCACCTGCCAATACTGCAGACATTACTCATACGCGTACCGGGTCCAATCATCGATCTTTGCTACGATACTCCGATTTTACACTGCCCTGCTTCAAACCCTTTTACAACCGACCTTCTTCTCCTTTATCCTCAATTCTGTGGCCTTATTGACAAGTGACAAGAACATACAAATCCTGGTGTGGAAACCAGGATTGTTCAGTTCTCGAAACATGGACTTGATCACAACACTGAAAGCGAAGCGTTCACATAGTCTCATCAGAGTCAAATCCGACCCGCCAAAGGACGGTACAACTGAAGCGAACGGCGATTACTCACAGAAACAAGGTGGGGCTTTGGCCTACATCCTTGCTGGTCTTGAACCAGTCGACCAAGTCCGCATGTTTACCATCTTGGATACTTCATGATACACCACTTACGCTAAGATATTCAAAGCGCGCGGAGTGAACAACAGAATCGTTACTGCTTGTACCATATCGGTAATTACCGATGTGAAGCTCGGAACCGGCGAGGAAGCTGTTGATTTATTCTTATTTTTTTTTTTTTTTTCACTTATGTTTGGATATTGCATTACAACCTTGCAATCTCATATACCACTGGATATTCGAATCTCAAGATTTCTTACGAAAGGCTTGCAATATTCCTCGTGAATGCACTCTTTAATGGTTATTATTGGGTTCAAACTCAGATATCAAGACGCTTACTTTTGAAAACTTGAGATTTGCCTTGAAAGACATGGCGTTCAATCAAAAGAACTCATTGACATCCGCTGAATATCCTGTTACTGCTTCTGTTGCTAAATGCTAAGACTACAACATTGTGTGTAAGTGGACTGTCTGATAGCATATCACACCATAGTTATACAAGTGTGTATGTGTGTAGCGTTGTAGTACTTGAATCTAGATGGGAGAGACTCGCAGAGAAGGTTTTCCCTCACCTTTCTCTGTGAGCTTCTCCCGAACCCCAAACCAGATAGACCCTGCGGCTGACTCCTGAATATCAGGTGCCGTGTGTTCGGATCCTTACTAAACGCTCTGTTAAACGAACAAAGTATCCATCCATAGCTAATTTTAGACCCTTTTGTGATTGTAGTGCATTCTTGGGCACCAAAAACTACCAAAAAAAAAAAAATACTTTCTTGGTCCTCCGCCACAAATTCATCATCATGATGTCACCTTGGGTTGGTAGCTTTAAAGAGTTTCACACTCTTGGTCAGTGGGGACTCACCAAGGTAGAGATAAATCACTTGGAGCAGAAATGTACCACATGCTAAGGCTTCAAAGATAAGGATTGGAGATAGGAAGTGACTGTGATCAGCTGTAGCTCTCCTTGGGCACTTAGAAAAGTCTAATATAGACCAGGCCTCCTCAACTCCCCTGTCAGAGGTTATTTAACTGGAATCCCGGCTTGGGTGTGTTAAAACTTAAACTTAAGTTTTCATTCTTTTCCTCGCACTAATCTTATTTCTAACTTTATCCTTTTTGTTTCTTTGTTTCACCTTTTTCTCATCTGCTTCATATCATAATTTCACTCTACCATTGAGCTTACAGAGATATATCTGATCCCGAGTAACACACTCCTAGAATGTCACCTTGTTGAACCCTAATCATCACAGATATCTCACACTTTATAACCTATTGTACAGCTCTGTCTCTTTTCCATATACCTGACAGAACCACCTCTCTGAGACCTCTTTTTCTTCCTTATCCATTGTTTTCTCTTCATAATTGATCAAGGTGAGGTCTTGAGAGTGTTGGTATAACACTAAGATTGAAACATTACTCATTTCAATCCCTGTTTCTGTCAGGTAAGATACTCTCTTGTCTTTGTTCTCATAAATTTCCATGTCTTTATTTCTCTCTAATTTCATTAATCATACTATCACTAGTTAGTTTCTTGTCTATGATAATGAAAATGCTTATGAATTGTTTTCTCTTCATAATTGATCAAGGTGAGGTCTTGAGAGTGTTGGTATAACACTAAGATTGAAACATTACTCATTTCAATCCCTGTTTCTGTCAGGGTGCACCAGTTTAGATTTCTGTTACCAGCGAGGAAGTGACCTTACAGAAACCACTCTCTGAGGCACATCTTTAGAAGAAGTTTTTCATCTGAGGGATACAAGGAATTTAACCCCAGAATCGTCTTTTTCAGACTCCCAAGTTGAATTTTTGGAAGGAGGTGGGTAGAGGTTTTGATTTTTTTTGGGAGTTGTATCACTCATCAAAATTGGACTTGAGATTGTGGTCCAAAAACATCAGCGGATTCTTTGCTTTAATCTCATAAGTTCAATTGGTTCATATCCTGGAATTTAGTATGTATTATATGTTGAGATAATAAATCTTTTCATTGTGGCAGTAATACAAGATGATCAGAAAAGACAAGGGAACAACTGTATTCTGAACACATTTGAGAGTTGAGGATTATCACTGGGGTATATCAAGGATGTAATGGTTTGATTGGACAGGAACATGGATAGCATAGAATGGGAATCTTATCAAATTTTAGGTGGTTCTCAATGCATCAATCTTACAGAACTTGATTGAGATCTGAGGAGGCTACTAGGAATTTATATTCACACCAAAAAGATGTACAGGATTCTTGGTTTTTCTTGGTTCAGTTGTAGGTATGGGATAGCCTTGGATGTAACCTGAAGGCGGCTGCTTCTCACTTTGCAATGGTAATTCAAATTGTGTGTGATGATCATTGAACTTACCAAAATTAAAGGCTTCACGGAATTGAGAAGCTACTGAAGTCTCTGCAGATGGAGAAAATTCAGTAAATCCTACGAGCTTTCTTTTTTTCACTTGGTCTTCTATTTGTGTCAAACTTGGATGTTGAAAAGATGAATGGTTGTCATGTATCATCAATGAACCATGCATATTGAAATCCTGCTCTACCTGAGTATGTTCCAAATTTTTGCCCCTTGAAAACCTTTTCCTTTTAAGAGTCACATGTTCAGGAATGGTCATGAAATCCATTTGTGAAGGAAAGGCCCATGTAGGTATGGTTGAGGACTCATCCCTTCCCTTGTTCACAAAGGGTGAAGAAGAAGACTGGGGCCCATATGAATTGCTCAACAGATCTTGAATATATACAGGTCTTGCATCAGTATGAAGTGATTGAGATATTGGTTCCTGAATGGGCTTTGGAACTGGCACCATGATTTGATGAGGATATCGAGTTTGGGGAACATTCAGTTTCTCTTTTGTATTCATCTGATAATTTTTGGAGATTGTTGGTACATTGCCAATGTTTTGAAAATAAGGTAGACAAACTTTCCTAAAGTGATGTACTAATCCACTTTGATTCTCAGAAGATGTACTGCTGGGCATATTAATTTCTTTCCCTGCCCTCAATGTGACTCGATCTACACTCCATGTTGGAAAGGTTGGGGGTTGTGGTATGTGAGAGTAAGCATTGACAGGGACAGGAGATGGAGGAGCTGTGCCAAGCAATTTCTTATCCAATTCACTTGACCGTGGATTTTTTGCACTGACTTGACTGGTTGATAAAACTTCGGGAAGCTGATAGTGATCAGCCTTATTTGTATATAGTTGTTCAAAAGATGGAAATTCTTCTGGCTTATGCGTCAAAATTTCAATAAGACTATCAGGTGAGGAGCTCCTAGCCCTCCTCTTTAGTTGATACAATTTTTGAGAATCTCTAAGGTAGTTGCTGTAAGCTACTCCAATCTTAAAGTCCAACCTATTCGCAACGTGTGGCGTTGATGGCTGTGCTACAATGTGTCTCAAACCAACTTTTTTCAATCTTAAGAATGCCCAATAGTAACGCATGCATTGTTCAACGGACAGAACAATGTCACCTAGTCCTTTTTCCTTGGCCTTCAACGTGACTTTGTTCAAGATACTGCCCATCTCTCGGAAAAGGAAGAAGGTCATGACTAAATTCCTGACTCTAGCTTTCAGCTCATAGGAATCTATTCCTTCATTGGCTTGAGAAAACGTTTTGCAAAGATCACCTAGCATCTCTGCAAGGATTTTTCCCATCTCTGAATCCCGATCAATCATACTAAATGCATATTGTATCAACTTTCTTTCCTGATCAAAGTTACTACCATCTTGGAGATAAGACTCGTGGATTTGGCTAAGACTGAGGAGCCCATGCTTCAAGAATTTAGATCGATTAGGTGCAAGAAAAATTCTGGCGTTTTCTTTGCCACCCTGTAAAATATGGCACATTTCCTGATGAGCATGACGCATCTCCTGTGAGTGAAGGAAGTCATTTGCTGCAAGCTCTGCCAACAGTAAAGCTTTGTATTGAGGAATAGGCTTGCTGAAATTGTTAATATTCTGTGGTCTTTTCATAGATGAGACGTCCGTATACGAATTCCGAAGAAGTAAATGTATGGAACGATGATTGTGAGCCTGGATGATTATTCGATTATTTATTTTTACTTGGGTTTTTCCATCCTTCGCCGGACCAAGTTTTTGGATAGTCTCTCTATCACCCAGTCCTGCTACCAAAATACTATTTAACCGCTTTGAAAACTTCATATAACCCATGTAAGCTCTTCCATATGTATCTTGAGAAGACCCATCACCCGACACTCCAAACAAAGGTAAAGGTATGACCGGGGGAACCGTTTTAGGGTTGCGTGTTATTCCCTTTAGCATTTCCATCTGTAAGATGTAAGTGGAGTATTGATCCAAGAGCAGTTGGATCAATTCTGACACAATGGTTTTCGCGTTCCTGTTTGTAAATTCTGTTCCTTTGGCATTCAAATATGTTTTATCTTCAAGTAGCTTTTTCTTAATTGTGGGAACTATTGCCTTCCTCGCTTGAGGTGAATAGCGGTGAACTTCAGGGCCGAAAAACCCTATAATAGTTTCCAATGTGGTCTTGAATTCTAAGACCTGACTTGGATCTCTTGCATCAACGGCGCTTCCTTCTGCATCTCCGCAGTGATTTTCTAATTTCATTGACTTCTCTATCATACTCTTCTCAACCTTTTCAAAGTCTTCCCAAACCTTTTGCTGTTTTTCAGGCCACAGGCCTAGTTCATTTGTACTGAAAGCGCTGTCATACATGCCCATTGCTAGACAAAATTGACAGGTACCTAGTCAAAAAAAAGAAAAAAAGCCATGTCTATGCCTCAGATACAACTAGACATCACTTACCGGCATATTCTTGTTGGTGGGTGGTGCCCCTGAATGAGCTTTCAACAACACTCGAACACTTTTCAGGAAACTGAACCAGCGAAGCATCACAAGATAAGGTCGTGATGCAGAGAAATATGACAGAAAGCTTTACAGTTTTCAGAAACTTCATGTTTTTTTGCAATGTGACTTAATCTGAGGATTTTATTTAAATTCTGAAAATTCGGGAGTCAAAGTTGGGGAAGAGAAAAAGTCACACAGATCCACTTGAAATATCAGAAGATTACAGATCATGCTCTTCTGACATGAGTTTGTACTTCATGCAAAACCTCGCTGCGTCAAACTTTATCAAACTGAAACCACCATTGACAGATTTGCAGTGTACAAATGTGATATTTTCAGGACTTCATATGTGTTTGAGGGGGGGGGGGGAACATCCTTTTCAGCAGCTCTACTTGATGTTTGGTATGAAGGATACTGGGTTTTTAGGAATGTCTCATTGTTCCATCATGCACTTTGAGCGTTTCTGATAGATGTCACCTATGGTATGGAAGTTGTTCTGCTTTTCCTTCTGCCAAATTTGTCCAGCAAGGGGTTACAAAGAGTCTTGTCTATATAAAGGATCAGTGGTGTCTCCTCTCTTTTTCTTGCTCATTCTATTCAGCTTGATTCTCTTTGTACCTTCAGGTACATCTCTCTCTTCTGCTCTCTGTCAACCCTGAGGCTTGTCAAATACACTGCCAAGATATTTGTATCGGATGGGCCTATCCGATGTTCTATCACCCCAAGATATGCGATGCAGTGTCAGTAGGATTAGGTGCGATGGAATTACTATCGGTATCTAATGCTCTGACACCATATTGCAGTGTAATTCCATCGCACCTAATCCTACTAACATTGCATCGCATATCTCGGGGTGATAGAACATCGGATAGGCCCATCCTATACAAATATCTTGGCAGTGATAGTCCCAAAGGTTGTCAGAAAACAATTACATATAATACTAAAAGAGTACATATGTAATGATGACAATAACAACAAGTGAACATGAGGAAAAACAAGTGTAATAAGGATACACTTGTACTAATTACATCTCAGGCTCATTTTCAAGAGCCATAAGCTTAGTATACTTATGACAGGAGCCAACTAACAGGCCCTGTCATTAGCATAACTAACCACAAACTGGCCTATGTGGTCCTGTAATAACAGAAGCTGGAACCACAAGCCAGCCCATATTCTAAAAGTGAAGGAGGAGTAACCTGAAGAGTATATAAACCCTCTCTCTCCTGCTCAGGAGTAATCCCCTCTCCTCACCTGTTACCACAACCACCTAAATTACCCACCAGCACACTTTGAGGATACTTGCATTAAGTTATCTGCTCAAAAGTGCTGAGGGTTATAGGTGTGAGTAACTTGAAAGTCATGTCCCAGGTTGGCAACCTTAGAGCCTTGTAGACTCTTTCTTTGTGAGGATTAACAAGGATAGAGATAAACTTACCAAGACAGGAACCAGAGTACCCTGTCCCACAGAAGGACTGGAGCCAAACAGCTGTAGTACTAAACTGTGCTCTCCTTCAGCACCCAGTACCAGAGCATAGAGACCCAGTTCTCATAACTCCTCTCATTAGAGGTCATTTAACTGCAGTATACACTTGAGTGTATCAAGAGTAGAGTGAATTTTAAGCCAAGGAGTAGCCTAAAAGAAACCACTCCCTGACACTCTCATTGTGTTTTCCATAGCTTACTAGCAACCACTCTTTACTATAAGCTCATGAACTTTGAGATTTGGCACCAGCTGTTTCTTAGTTTGGCTAGTGGTAGGCTCCTGGTGGTATTTCCCCCCCTCCAAATTCCTACTCATGTAAAACAGCTTCTTTCTGGCTTCAGAACTTTTAGTGATCTACATACAGAAAATTTTTAGCATTTTTTTTTTAGGGAAACCTGGACACAAATGGTTGTCAAACAACCTCCAAAATGATAGGGTGAGGAAATTCTGTATCACACCATATAAATCAGAAATTCTATGGTCTTAGAATATGTGATTTTTCAGCCCTGTCAAGGTCAATACACAGCTACTTACATGTGACAGAAACAGGAAATGATTGATATTCAACTTTTCAATCTATTTTCCACACTATGGTCTTCATGAGATCCTCACCTTTATCAATCATAAGAGAAGTTAATTGATAAGGAGAAGGATTCAGAAGACCTAGTCTCTATCAGGTATTTTAATGAGATGATTTAGGTTTAAAAGGGTGAGAGACTTAGCAGTGAAATACAAATGGCTTATGTAAGACATATGTTAAGTCAGAAACTACGAAAAATCCCAATACAACCTAAAAAGGAAAAAGAGAGAAAAAAGAAAAAGGGAAAAGGAAAGAAATTAGTGCGCAAGGAATAGAAAAACTTTAACAACATGTGCACATTTTTCTTCTTTGACTTTACTTTCATATGCTTGTCACTGCCAGCAAAAATTACTTGGACAAGGCTGTCCAAGGTGTTCTTGGACAGTGAAGTCCAAGTTGATCTCAGACCGTGGTTGACTGAGATTTTCTCATCTCAGTCAGCAGTAGTCTGAGCACTCCTCAGTCTAGGAGGCAATCAAGGTGATCTTGGACAGTGTTGTCCAAGATTTCTCTATCTCAGTCACTGTCTGTCTGAGGTCAGCTCAGTCTAGGAGTTGACCGAGTTAAGCTCGGACTAGAGTAGACCGAGATTTTCTTATCTCGGTCACTGACTGTCCGAGTTCAACCCGGTCTAGGAGGTGACCGAGGTCATCTCAGACAGCTTTGTCCGAGGTTTATTCATGTTGGTCACTGCCGGTCCGATTCAATATTGTATCTCAATTTTTAGGCTTCTTCTATAAGTGCTATATGTTTATAAACCAATAATGCACTAAAAAAAAAAAAAAACCCAGGTAGAGGGCATCCAATGATTGGAAGTACAGATTCTCTTGTGAGCATCAAGCAAGCCAAGCGGTTGCAAAGTTTCTGTGCGCATCGGACCTCTTGTGGGCAGTGAATGCCTTATGAGACTTTATGAGCCGACTTTGTGAACATGCAAGACAACAGATGGTCTCTTGGGTTGAAGTGTGCTCAAATGTTTGAAAACAACTGTCAAGGGTAAGCTGACTCATGCTTCACACTTCTGAATATTCCTTTTGATCAAGATATGTGGATTTAAGTTCACCAAGCAGTGTAGTTAGAAGATATACAACCTGCAAAGGAGTGTCCAACAGAGTGAAACACACAGACTGTTCTCAAACAGTCTCAGATGCAATCTCAGGTTGACAGCTGAGGTAGTCACTTTCAGGACTGCTCTGTGCCAACCTGGAGCCATCAAAGCCCTCCATTGACCTCAAGTTGACCACAGGCCAATTGAGAGTGGTCAATCTGATGATTGCAGGATGGTCCACCATTGGACCATCCTGTGCCCATCAGGTCAACTATTGTGAGCTGTACCGAGACCATCTCAGAATGGTTATTTTGGTTGACTACTTACAGCACATTGAAAACAGAAAAAGTGCCCCCATGGTGTACTCTCAAAGTAATGGGGAGGGACTAGCTGTATGGTTACAGGACCACTCACCCTGTCCATATGAAGGTGACTCATTGACAAGAGCACATGGTGTCATGTTTGAAATCACCTCAGAATCCCTCTCAAATCCAGTGCCTTAGTGTCTGGGGGGTGGTGGCCCCACCCTTGTTACTTATGTCCATTCAATACAAGTCACTGATCCATGTTCATCATGATGTCAGCTCATGAACATCAGTATGATTGTGAACTGTGCAGTGATACACAGGTATATAGTACACACCTTTCAGCACATGGTGCATTGAGC
>MU167229.1:212561-242828 GCA_015951145.1 Cronartium quercuum f. sp. fusiforme G11
CTTCTGTTAGGCTACTCTCCTGGCTTATTTATGATGTAGGTACTAGGCCACCTGTATGATCTGCTGAGCTGGAAGTACTGGGATCACCCAAGTACTGACTTCAGCTAGATGACCTCTTAAAAGAGGGTTTAAACCCTTTCTCTGGGTTGTGAATAGGAGGAATCTATTGAGGAGCTCTCAAAAAGGGGACTTATTGTGAGTCAGCCAGAGATGATGGAGTAAGCAAATCATCTTCTCAAACAATAGTTGAATCCAAACAGTCCAATAAGATGAAGAAAGAGACTGTTTGGATTCTGAGGCTGACTCAACAGATATACAACAATGGAGAACTTCTGGATATCATCATGTTAGGTTTATACATGAGTGAATATTGGAAAGAACTGACTGTATTGATTTAACATCAAGAAATTAATCAGAAATAAACATAACAAATAAAAATAAAACATGTAACATAGTGATATGTAATAACACTTATCTCTTCAACCCTCATATGGCTCTTGCTCCTCAATGTACAAGCTACAGTCACTTTGTTGCTTGGGTTTATGGACCCAAACCTTGCTTTCCTAAGGCAATGGCTCTCTGAGTCTAGTTTACCAACCTATTATGATGACCTTCTCTTTACTACACCTAGTAACACAGAGCTCTATTGAGTAGATATCTTTATTAATAAAGAATCCTCAATGTTGAGCAAGTTGTGTTTTTGAAGGTGGTGGTAAAAGGTTAGGAGAGGGGGGAAACTTCTGGAGTGAGGAGGAGGGTTTATATAACCTGCCCTCACCCTGGTCCCTCACTATTGGGCTATTGGTCCATTTGTGGTTGCCAGTATAGTTATGAAGGCCCTAGGTTTATTCTTCATTATCTATTGTTTATTATTAATACTCCTATGTTTTTACATGTGGCTTTTAATGCTGAGCCTAAGTTATACTTAGCTCCTATTACCTATATATTGCCATTATCACTTAAGTGTAGGTATGGAGTTTACTCATTACACAGATGTTTACTCTTTCTTACACTCATCTAGCATATGTACTCTTGTGATTAACAGCCTTAGGGACTGCTGAGCTGTCCTCAGTGCTGACAGTTTACCAGTGGCTCTTGATACTGAGCCTGAGTTGTGCTTAGCTATTATTACATATATACTACAGTTATTACTGTAGAGTAATCTGTTGTAATATTATCTTACTTTTGTGATTACATATGTACTTTTATTCATCACTATATGTACTTTTGATATTACACTTGTCTTTACATGTGTACTATTACAATGCCTTTCTGTGATTAGTGTTTGACAGTCTGTGGGACTGCTGAGCAGTTCTCAGGGCTGGCAATCAAACCCTTTCTCTGGCTTCTTCTGGCTCTTTTAATGCCTCTTGGAAATTGGAGTTTGACAGCACCACAGATTTTCCATCATGCTGTCACCCCAGGCTAGTAAACTCAAAGGCTTGGAGACCCTTTGTCAGTGAGGAATTTCCAAGTTAGAAATAAAACACTGGGGGCAGAAATGGAGAATCTGTTTGAAGCATATACACCCTGTCCATATCAAGGTGACTTGTCAATGAGAGGAGATGAAGACCTTTTTTAGTTCTCTGATTGTTCTTGTTTTTCACCCAGAGCCAGCACATGAGCCTTCCATTTATGCAAAGTAACTTTCTTTTCTTTTTGCTCAATGCACCATGTGCTGAAAGGTGTGTACTGTATGCCTGTGTATCACTGCACAGTTCACAATCATACTGACATTCATGAGCTGACATCATGATGAACATGAATCAGTGACTTGTATTGGATGGACATGAGTAAAAAGGGTGGGCTTGAGCCCTTGGGAAACCACCCCCCAGACACTAAGGCACTGAATTTGAGAGGGATTCTGAGGTGATTTCAAACATGACACTGTGTGCTCTCATCAACAAGTCACCTTCAAATGGACAGGGTGATAGTTTGGAACTCAGAAGCAATGGTGGTGAAGTGTAGCTCTCCTTTGGCACTTAGTACAGTCTGAGATAGACCAGTCCTCCTCAAACATTTTCTTGGAAGTCATTCAACTGAATTCTAGAGGTCAGGGAGTAGCTTCTTTCAGGCTACTCTCCTGGCTGAAGCTTTGAGTGAAAGTTTTTTTGATATCAAGATAAGCAACTAAGCTGAAATTACTGGGCACACCCAAGTACTGCCTTCAGCTAGAGGACCTCTTGAAAGAGGGTTTATACATCTTCTGTCAGTATCCAATTGACCAACTAAGCTGAAACACTTAAAGTAAGAACATGACATAGACACACATTGAGGAAAATAAGTATTAGAATAGAAAATGTAAGAACATGTCAAGAAGAAGGGGCTGAAACCAGACTAACCATCCCATGAACTATGTACAGTCAGCCCAAGCATGCTCACTAGGCCCAAACAGAGAAAGGGGATACATGTATATGTATATATATATACCTTGCCTATGGACACACTTACTTTCTCTTTCCCTATCTTTGGAAAGAGAAAGTAAGTCCCCCAATCCTCTACTCACTTAAATATGAAGTCCTACTATCTGACCTTATTTTTATGTATCACAGTAAATATTGTTTTTTCTTGTTTTGTCCTTAGATCATGTAGCCTGCTCACAAAAGCTTCACTTCATTGTTGCCTCTTCTCATTTCCACTCTGATCCTTACCAGGTAGACATGCATACTTAACACTCTCCATTTCTCATCTATCTATCTAATCTCAATTGTTTATCTTGTATAGGTCAGACACACTCTTGTAGGCAAGAAGTGACCAGCACACACCCTCATATCTATCTATATCTTACCAGGTAATTATCTTTGGAAAGAGAAATAAATATTGTTTTTTCTTGTTTTAACCTTAGATCACATAGCCTGCTCACAAAAGCTTCACTTCATTGTTGCCTCTTCTCATTTCCACTCTGATCCTTACCAGGTCAGACACACTCTTGTAGGCAAGAAGTGACCAGCACACACACTCATATCTATCTATATCTTAGCAGGTGTTCACAAACAATCAGACATTTTCATCTTCTCCTGGGTTTGTATAGGATAATACTTTGGAGAAGCTCTCAAGCAAAGGCCTGTATGAGTCATACACAAGAACAAGTTGTCATTTTAATGATTGTCAACTTGTTCTTTTTATAATAATACACTAGGGTTTTTTATCACCTAGGTTCATTATTCATAGTGTAATATTATTTAAATGTTCGGGTCAAGGACTTCAGGTTACAAGAGAATTTTGACACTCATTTGTCTCAGAGCGAAAGGGGAATTCAGGGACCCTTTTGGCTCAGAGAGAAAAGGGAATTCTGAGACTCTTTTGTCACAGAGAACTACCAGGGAATTTCAAAACTTGTATCAAAGTGAATGAATTTGGAATAAGCACTGCCAAGATATTTGTATCGGATGGGCCTATCCGATGTTCTATCACCCCAAGATATGCGATGCAGTGTCAGTAGGATTAGGTGCGATGGAATCACTATTGGTATCTAATGCTCCGACACCATATTGCAGTGT
Organism: Cronartium quercuum f. sp. fusiforme G11; assembly: GCA_015951145.1. NCBI lineage: Eukaryota > Fungi > Basidiomycota > Pucciniomycetes > Pucciniales > Coleosporiaceae > Cronartium > Cronartium quercuum. The sequence goes on from MU167229.1 coordinate 216,062, forward strand.
AATTCCATCGCACCTAATCCTACTGACACTGCATCGCATATCTCGGGGTGATAGAACATCGGATAGGCCCATCCGATACAAATATCTTGGCAGTGAAGCCATCTGGCTTGAGCAACACAGGAATGAGCATTTTGTGCCCACAATGCTTGTCTTGGAATGAGAATCTGTGCTCACAGTGTGATCAGGGAATGAGTCTACATGACTCAAGAATGTTGTGAGAGCTATCTAGGGAATAAGCCACTTGTAGCTTGAGTCATTTCTTTCTTAGGGAATGAGCTAATATGTGACTTGAGATACTTTTTCTTCTCCAGGTCTGGTATGAGTCAATGCATCACTTCAAACAACTTGCCTTACAGTATAAATATTGGGATTTAAAACTCAATAAACAGATTCTTTTTGTTATTGGAATTGAATCTGTGAGACTTTTTTTTACAAGTCTCCTTGATACAAAATTCAATGCTTACCTACCACCACTCTACCAAAACATCCATTTTTTTCATCTTTTATCTTTCTCTGATTCCCTGTGCCTCGTGTGCCAGGCATGTTCTTTTTTATCAAAGCATCTCAAGCTTTGTAGTGGCTACATAGCCATGTTTTGTACTTGTTCTTTAATTACCTCCTGATACTCCAGGATTTTGTGCTCAAAGAGGTCAACACAATTTCTTTCCTTACAGTTTTGAGTGAGGACAGGGTTTTGAACTGATTATTATATTTGGAAATAAGTATACAAAAGGATATCCAAAAATCACATAGAAAGAGAGAAAAAGATATTACAAGTCAGAAACATAACATACCTATGAGTCATACACAAAACCAAGTTGTCATTTTAGTGATTGTCAACTTGTTTTGAGTGAAGGAATATTTTAAATTTGATGAGGTTTGAAATCTCATGCAGACTCATAGTAGTAGTTATACAAAAATTTCATAAGAATGCTCTGAGTAAATACAACCTGTTTTAGATGAGTGAGATAGTGAAGTAATCAAATTAATGGATAAGTTGATAGTGTAACTAACTAGGTATTTACTCAAGAAGTTTCTTAGATTTTTATAAGTGAAATTTCAAAGTAAGAAATCATCTTTGGTCCTTTAGACCAAAATTCCCTACATTCATGATGCTCAATGTAGATTGAATTCCCAAAGAAACCAATGCTATGAAAAATATAATAATTCCCATTTGGACACAAACTCTACACTATATGAATCACTTAAATGACAGCCTGTATCTCTCAACCCTTCTAAAGCTCAACTCTTCAATGTACAAACAAAAGGCACTTTATTTCTTGGGTATATGGACTCTCACCTTGCTTTCCTAAGTCAAAGGATCTGAGAGTCAAGGTTACCAACCTTGATGTGACCTTCTCTTTACTACACCTGATCATACAGGGCTCTATTGAATAGGTATCTTCATTGTTTATGTTGAGCTGTTGGTGTTTTAGATGGTGGTGGTACAAGGTGAGGAGAGGGGAACAACTTCTCAAGTGAGGAGGAGGGTTTATATACCCTGCTCTCAAGTGGGTCCCTCACTACTGGAATATTGGTCTACTTGTGGTTGCTTGGGTTGCCATGACAACCCTTGGTGTGTACTTGGCTATCTATTTGTTACAAGTCTTACTCTTTGAGCTTTATTTAATGTCTTTACATGTGACTCTTGATACAGAGCCTGAGTTGTACTTATCTACTATCACATATATGTTACAGCTATTATATAAGTGTACACATGTAATTTCTTGAGTACACTGCTGTTTTGCCTCACATTAAACTTACTTACTATATGTACTTCTGTTGCTAACAGCCTGTGGAACTGCTGAGCTGTCCTCAGGGCTGAAACTAGAATTGTACACCCAGAAAGTGGGTACACAGAAGCCACTCTCTGAAACATATTTTCACAGGAGCCCTTGTCATTCAAGCAATGCAAAACATCCAACAGGATTGTTTTTCAGAATCCCAAGTCAGATTTCAGTGGGGGTTGGCATAGGCTTGGAGTTTTAGGAGTTGGGTCACACATCAAAATTGAACTTGAGATTGTGGTAATAAATTCATTGTATTTTAAGCTTTGATATGATAATATAAATTGGCTTGTATTCTTGAATCAATTATCCCTTCAAGTTTGGGGTCATACATATGTTTATTGGTAGTAATGAGAAAAGACAGAGGCAAGCAAAAAACTATATCCTGTACACATTTCAGAGTGGAAAGTTATTCCATGGCATGTCAAACATGGATGCAATCATGCAAATGGACAGAATCATGGACACCTCCTGGTGGGGTTCTTACCAACTTTCAGATTTCTCTCTATGTGTCAGTCCTATTTGATTTAATTGGTACCTGAGGAGGCTATGAGGGATTGATATTGACCCCAAAAAGAGATACAGGCTTCTTGCTTTTGCCTGGTTCAGGTGTGGAGGTGGTGTAGCCTTGTATGTAGCCTGGGGATGGCTGCTTCTCACTCTGCAATGGTGAACCAGATGGTGTGCAATTATCATTGAATTTCTCAAAATTGAAGGCTTCATGTATTTGAGGCGCTACTGAAGTCTCTGCAGATGAAGAAACTTCAACAAAGCTCACCAGCTTTCTTCTTTTCACTTGATCTTCTGTTTTTTTTGGAATTGGAGGTTTGAAAGCAGAATGCTTGCCATGATTCATTAATGAGCCATGTGTATTGAAATCCTGTCCTACCTGCAGAATTTCTAAATTTTTGCCAGTTGAAATATCTTTCCTTGTAAGAGTCACATGTTGAGGAGTGGTAATGGGATCCTTTTGTGCAAGAAAGTCAAATGTAGGTATGGTTAAAGACTCATCACTTCCCATTTTCTCAAAGGGTGAATAAGAAGACTGGGCCCAATAGGAATTGCTGGACAGATCTTTAAAATTTACAGGTCTTGCATCAGTATGAAGTGATTGGGACATTGGTTCCTGATTGGGATTTGGGACTGGCACCATGTTCTGATGAAAATTCTGAGTTTGAGGAACATGGATTTTTTCCTTTGTATTCATTTGATAATTTTTTAAGATTGTTGTTGGTGTATTGCCAGTCTTTTGAAAATTAGGTATACAAATTTTGCTAAAGTGAGGTAAAGATCCAGCTTGTTTTTCAGAATTCATACTGCTGAGTAGATCAATCTCTTCCCCTGTCCTTAATATGACCTCATCTACACTTACTGTTGGCAAGATTGGGGGTTGTGGTACATGAGAGTGCTCATTGAGATGACCAGTAGATGAAGAAGTTGATCCAAACACTTCTGTATTCAATTCAGTTGACCTTTGAATTTTTGCACTATCTTGCCTGGTTGATACAACTTTGGGAGGCTGATAGTGATCAGCTGTATTTGTATTTAGTTGTTCAAAAGATGGGAATTCTTCTGGCTTATGCGTCAAAATGTCAAAAAGGCCTTCAGGTGAGGAGCTAACAGCTGTCTTCTTTAGTTGATCCATTTTCTGAGAATCTCTAAGGTAGTTGCTGTAAGCTGCTCCAATGTTAAATTCCAACCTATTCACAAGGCGCCTATCAGTCATTTGTGCTACTTTGTATGTCATGTAATCTTTTTTAACTCTTAAAAATGTCCAATAGTATCGCATGCATTGTTCAACGGACAGAACGCTTGTATCTAGTCCATTTTCCTTGGCCTTCATAGTGACTTTGTTCAAGATACTGCCCATCTCTCGGAAAAGAAAGAAGGTCATGACTAAATTCCTGACTCTAGCTTTCAAATCATGGAAACCTATGCCTGTATGGGATTTGAGAAATTCCTTGCAAAGATCATCCAGCATCTCTGAAAGGAGGTCTCCAAGCTTTGGTTTCTGATCAATCAGACTAAGTGTATATTGTATCAGCATTAATTCCCGATTGAAGTTATTACCATCTACAAAATAAGAACAATGGATTTGTTCAAGACCGAAGCGCGCATGTTCCAGGTTCTCAGATAGATTAGCTAGATGGAAAGGTGCGGCGTTTTCTTCTCCACCCTGTAAAATATGGCACATGCTTTGATGAATATGAAGTATCTCCTCCGAGTGAAGGAAGTCATTTGCTTTAATCTCTGCCAACAGTAAAGCTTTGTAGTGAGGCATAGGCTCGCTGAACTTTTTGTTTTTATGTGGTCCTTTCATAGATGAGAAGTCCGTATACGAATTCCGAAGAAGATAATGTATGGAACGATGATTGTGAGCCTGGATGATTATTTGATCATTTAATTTTGCTTGGGTGTTTCCATCCTTCACTGGACCAAGTTTTTGGATAGCCTCTCTGTCACCCAGTCCTGCAACCAAAATACTATTTAACCGTTTTGAAAACTTCATATAACTCACATAAGCTCTTCCATATGTATCTTGAGAAGGCCCATTACCCAAAATACTAAAAAAAAGTGAAGGGGTGTCAGGGGCAACCATGTTAGGGTTGCGTTTCATTCCCTTTAGCATTTCCGTTTGTAAAATGTGAGTGGAATATTGATCCATGAGCAGTTGACTCAATTCTGACACAATGGTTTTTACGTTCTTGTTCGTCAATTCCTTTTCTTTTGATTCCAAAAATGTTTTGTCTTTAAGTAGGACTTTCTTAATTGTGGGGATAATAGTTTTCATCTCTTCAGAATGGGAGTCAACTTCACGGTTGAAGCGCTGTATAATGTTTTGCAATATGGTCTTGAAGGCTATGACCTGTTTTGGATTTCTTGCATCATCATCTGTTGCTTCTGCATTTTGCAATTGCTTTTCTGTTTTCATCGGCATATCTATCATACACTTCTCGACCTTTTCAAAGTCTTCCCAAACCTTCTGCTGTTTGTCAGGCCACAGGCCTAGTTCATGTGTACTGGAAGCGCTGCCATACATGCCTATTTCTAGATCAAATTGGCAGGTACCTAGTCAAAGAAAAAGCCGTGTGTATGCCTCAGATACAACTAGAGATCACTTACCGGCATATTCTTGTTGGTGGGTGGTGTCCCTGACTGAGCTTTCAACGGTATTCGGAAACTTTTCAAGAAACTGGACCAGTGAGGCATCACAAAAAAAGGTTTTGATGCAGAGAAGTATGGCAATAAGCTTCGAAGTTTTCAGGAACTTCATCTTGTTGGATTGTGACTCAGTCTAAGGAAAGTAGTGCCACTCTGAAACTTTGGGAGTCAAAGATGGGAAGGGGAAATAGTCACACAGATCCACTTTATGTATCGGAAGATGACAGATCTCGATCGTCTGAATTCAGTTTGTACTTCACACAAAACCCCACCCGTTCAAACTCTTAACCTGAAACCACCATGCACAGAGTTGCAATGCTGGAGGGGTCAACTTCTTTATGGTCTACCTCAACACCTGGGTTGGGTGAGAAAAGGGTATGAAGGTAGTCTGTGTGGGTCTCTCAGTCTGTGAAGGGAGAGACCCACACAGACTACAGTCAGATGACTTCTGAAGAGCGGGTTTAGAGATAGAATGGGTAATGAGAATCTGCTTTGATTATTTTGGTAAAGTCAGAGCTTGCTTCATCCCTCTTAGTCAGGCTTTGGAGCCTTGTGAACACAGTAGTCACCCCAGTTCCAGGATCTTTGTGCCACAGTAGTCACCCACAGTTGGTTCAACTCCCTGCCACTACTTTATCCTGGAAAACTCTGCCCAAAGTCTATCAGAATAAATAAGGCAGCCTATGGAAAAGGACCAAAGCCTTGGTTCAATCTAACACAGAGAAGATAAAAAAACACAGAGATGAGTTCTCAGAGGGACAGTGCACTAGACTACTTCTTGTAGTCAATGCTACAAGCACAAGTCGAGAGGATTGCTCAGATATTCTATGATGATCAAGCTTTGAGGGGGCGTGGTTGAATCGAGAAGGGGGGAAAGGGGCAAAGGATCAGAGAGGGGGTAGAAGTCAAGTTGTTCTGCTTTTCCTTCTGCCAATTGTGTACAGCAAGGGGTTACAAAGAGTCTTGTCTATATAAAGAGTGAGTGGTGTCTTCTGTCTTTTCCTCACTCATTCCATCCCATTCAGCTCGATTCTCTTTGTACCCTCAGGTGAATCCCTCTGTTCTGCTCTCATTGTGTTGTACGTAGCTTACTAGGCGCTACTCTGTAGTCTAAACCTCATGACCTTTTAGATTTGGCACCAGCTGTTTCTTCGTTTGACTGGTGGTTGGCTCCTGGTGAATTCTTTGTTCCCAATGTCATAATCATATGAAACAGTTTTTTTTTTTAGCTCTAGAACCTCCGATGATCTACATACACACATTTGCGGGGTTTTTTTTAGGCGAAACTCTAGTCACAAATGGTTGTTAGACAACCTCCCAAATTGGTAGGGAGAGGAAATTCTGTATCACACCATATAAATCAGTAATTTTATGGTCTTGGAAAATGTGAATTTTTAGTCCTGTTAAGGTCAGTAGACAGGCACTTACACGTGTTCATTCTTCTTCTTTAACTTTACTTTGATATGCTTGTGTTGAGTCCTTTTGACAGATAGTATTCACTTTCTGGTTGGACGCTGAACTTGCTTTTGCCAAAGCTTTGGGTATGAATGTTTCTTTCATGTGGTTGATTCTGTGCAGTTACATAAGAGTGAGACAAGCAAAGCCTCCCTGTTTACTAGTTTTGAATATTTCAAAAATATTACAGAGCAGCGGAGATAGCCCTGCTAAATGATCTACCCCATTAGGTAGCACAAGCTTGCAATCAACCATTATCTAAGATAATAACAAGCTTCTTTCTAGTTCTCACCACAATTTGGGCCACTAGGCAGGAGAGGTAAGATCAGTGGAAAGTGGGATCATAAGTTTGGAGAATCAAACCTGAAGCTCAATTTTTTATTTACTTAGTCTCAAATCTCAAATTGCGTGTTAGGTTTGTAAATTATCTTGGGAATCAAATTTTTATTCCCTCATTTGCTGTTATTTTCAAAGGTGGTGTTGGTTGGCTAAAGATTTGTATGACTGACTGATTGGCTTCAGACCCAAACAAACCAAAGGTTGATGAGTAGGTGGTTCTTGCCTGAGTATTACAATTTTTTAATTTTTTAGTTTTTAATTTTTTTTTTAATTTTTTTTGACAAGTCAGCAACTTAATCCACTGCTTCCTTCAATTTTCTCCCCAGTTCCTTTTCTTTTCTTCAGTCTCAATTCGTTCAGAGCTACTTCCACTGTCCATTCGATCGACCATACGATCGTGATGCTCAAGCCTTCTAGCCCATTGCCTTTCGTCAACGGTCGACCGTCTGGAAGCACTGGTTATGGTACCTCTCCATCCACCTCACCCGGTTCATCATCGGCCATCTTCTCTTCCCTGCTCTCTACTTCAGATACACCGGATGCAGTGATCGAGAAACACAGGCTGTCGACCAGCCGGCGAGAGTTTGGATTCCTGCGACGTCTTGCTGGTCACTTCTCACCTTACCCCTTGGCATTGCCTTTTACTCACCGTCGACTTATGCTCCCGCTTCCCAACTTCCTCTATCCTAACTCACCCACTTTACTCATCCCACCTAATTATCGATCTAACCATCCACGACATCAATCTCATGCCCACCGTCGATCGATCGATAAGCGCTCTTTGAGGCTCATGCTCATATATGGATTGATCCTTACTACCGCCGTTCTCTTGGCGTTTAGCAAGATTCGTTCAGCAATTCGAAGGTCCACCAGGCATATTCCTCTCCCTTTTCAGGACCCTTCTACACTCGTCCTCACCGAGCAAGAGATCCGTCGCATTTGGGAGTGGGAGATTAGTCATGGCCACTATCCCTCCTCTCGCCGTACTCCAACCATGCTCGGACTTCACCAGGTCCCCAATCCCAGTCTACCACTCAATTCACAACAGCAACCTACTCCTGTGTCTGATTCGACAAACTTGATGTCTAACTTCGATGACCATGTCGCAGTCCCTCCTATTCGGACCCTGCAACAGAATCAGCTCCGTGCGCCACCGTCGTTCCTGGATGATGTTGTACCCGTCGGTCCGATGCGCTCGTACCTCAATATCACTACTCCGAAACCGTTTCACCCCAATCCGTCTTCCACTGCCTCACCACCGGGACCCTATCCACCCCGTCCGATCTCTAATGGGATCATCGACTTAGACGTGATCATGGACTATTGTGACTTTTCGACCAATCAATATGTCCGAGATTGTTTAGAGATCCTAAGAATGGGCGGTGGATTGGACTTGGAGAAGCGTGTGAGACGCGGTGATACGCGCAGGTGGCGACACATCTACCACGAGCAAAACGATGACGGGACTATGCGAACCACCAATCGTCCTGGGGAGTCTAACACAGATCCGGCAACCCATGTGATGATTGATGAAGAGTCCGGAGAACAGCTCATCAAAGATCCCTCGTATCGTCCAGTGGACATATTAGACATGCTGAAATCGGAAGAATACGTTTCGAAACTGAAGAAACTTCAAGATCAAATGCATTCGGCCGATTCTCGTCGTCGAGCCGCAGCTAAGCACCCATCACATCCGACCTCAGATCCGACCTGTGATTCTGACTACCCTAAAATCTTTCATATATTTTGGGCTGGTCCTTTTACCGACAAACCTTATTTGGCGCTCTCATCCTTTCTCTTCACTCAAAACCTTGGCCTCCATCTCCCACTTGCTCCCAAGAAGTCAACGAATCAGCTCAGTCAGGAAGAAGAAGCGGGTTATATGAAACGATCTAAATTTTTAGCTACTACTTGTCGCCCGCAGATGTGGGTCTGGATAAACCCTGGTCCGGCGGCCTCGATCCCTAATCCCAATGCGCGACGGGACATGTTTGACAACTTGAGAGAAAACCCTTGGAGCGCACCCTTTTTGCATGATCGGTTTAGGGAAGTGATCAAGTTCAAGATGTGGAATACGACTGAACAGCTCGATGGAGTTCCAGAGGTCCGAGACCACTGGCGTGAACTTCCTTTGTTCAACAGTGGAGGAGTGAAATACGGATCAGCTCCTGTTGCGCCTGTGCCTGAGAAATCGAAGGGGAAACATGATGATAAGGCTCATAGAACGAATGGGAAAGAGCCTGTCAAGATTGGAATCGTTGTACCAGAGGAGCAGGCGAAGTTAGTTGACAAAGACGGGGACGGTCATGGTGAGGCGCCGGATGTGGTCGAAGAGGAGCTAGGTCGATTCGGGAATCACACTCGAGGAGAAGCAGCTGTGGCAGAAGATATGACGGTCGGTCCCGTCGGTGCCACTGGCTCCGAGACCAAAACAGCCGCAACTACAGCCGCCACTATGGCACCAAGTCCATCAGCATCGAAGAAATCAGATGACGAACTGTTTGAACGCGTTGGATCGACCTCCTCCAAAGGCTATGACCGTCTCTCCGTGGTATTGTCGGATATGGCTCGGTTCGTGCTCTGTCATCGGTTCGGTGGTATCTATCTTGACGCAGATACTATTCTTCTACGTGATTGGGAAGAACTGTGGGGATGGCGCGGGCAGTTTGCTTACCGTTGGAGTCGACATGAGAAATATAACACGGCCGTGCTCCGATTGCATCGTCATTCCGCCATCGGCAGTTTCTTGTTTAAGACAGCACTTGCCAATGGCTTGGATTTTCACCCCATGACCATCTCCCGGTGAGTTCACAGATGGTCACTCTTTCAACAACGTTCCCGTGTAGCTGACTTGATATTCGATTTCAAAGATATACGAAGGACGCCTATCTCGATGGCCTTCTGCTTCGTTTACCGGATGCACTCTTTGACTCAGCCTGGTTAAATACGGAGTACTATCAACGAGACCGCCCAGCCTTCCCTTACTTCAAGCGGTTTGAGGATTTCTTCGATCCACCCAAGGAGACAGACGCAGGACCGGCGGCGATAGGGTTCGATGGATTTTTCCGTGGTGCATTTAGTTACCACTTTCACAACTTTTGGTGGTGCGTGCTCTATGCTCATCTACCTATACTTGTCTTTTTCCTTTTCTCTGTAATTCATCAATACATGCGTAGTCTCTGATCACTTATCACCTTGATGCGTTCAGGATCCCTTTCGACCCATCACGCAATTGGCCAGACTTGGGCCCACGCTTCGCAAACGGTGAACGGATAGCCCGCGTGAAGATTTTAGCCGCCAAGATGTCGACAGTCAAATATCAACAGCAACAGCAACAGAAGCAACAAGCTGAAGCCACAAGCCTTGACGGCGGAACAGCTCGAGCAGCTCCAATAAAGTCACGGGAACAGATCGAAGCTGAGCTCATGCATAGTCTTCGGCTTGATAATGACGATGTGGGAGATGACGAACGAGATCTAGGATGGGCAACGGTGCTCAAACGGACTTTTGAAGCTTACTTGAGATGCGAACGTCCGAATATGTACGGAGAATGGCTGGTCAGTGTCATCCTTCGAAACTTTTTGATCATTCCCTCGCCCCTTGTTCCGCTGAAAAATTTATCAATTTTAATTTGAATCTTGTATCATAGGACTGGGCCGATCCAACCACATAAGTTGAGGTTATTTGTTCAGAAATCCAATCGACTTCCCCTCAACAAACATCATCAATTTCACCTCATATTCGGACACCCTCACGCCCTTCTTTTTTGCCTTCTATCACTCTATTCAGGGCTTAACACTGCTATTTCTTTCTTTCTAATTTTTTTCTCCTCTCGTTATCAAATGAAGAAAAGACATAACAAAACAACTCGTCCCTTTTCACTTTTTCTTACTTGCTAGTTTTTTTTTATCTTTATTTTTTTGTTTGTTTGAAGGAGAGGCACAGTACTAGCGGGTTTTTTCTTTTCGTCATTTTTAAGTTAGAGCTAGGCTTTGTTTGTCTGTTTGTTGGGCGTGGGTTTTTTTTTTCTTTTTTTCTTTTTTTGGAAAAAGATCAATATATAGATGAATTCAGAACGAGCTAGAAGGTCAACAAGAGATAGAACAGAAAAAAGACTATTTGTGCTCTTGTACTTAGCAGACCTCCTTCCCGATTTCTTTTGCGCTTTTCTTGCAGGTGTATCTTGCATGCTCGTACTTGTTATTAAATTCGAAGATGGATCGGTTAGGGGGAGTGAAGTTGAGCAATGAAAGAATAATTTATCATTCACGGCTCTGAAGCCGTTTCATGTGCGTCACGCTATGTCCTATTTCATGTATCTGCATAATCAGCCTCAGATATGTAGAACCTTTTCAAGGCCATCCGCCGAAGGACTCCTTTTCAATATTTTAACAACTTAAACAGGGGGAATGTTTGGTCAAGAACTTCGTCTTGAAGTGGGCCTTTGTGCATTCACCCATTTCACAGCGGGCGGTCCTCGATTGTTGAGCATCAAAAGACTGATAAAGGTCCTTGAGGACTTTTTGGTTCATTCAGCCATCAATACCCGATAAGCCGGATCTTATAAAACTAGAGGGGTTTTTTTTTTTTTTTTTTTTTTTTGGCATGCTCTTACTTACTTATTCTTGATTTACAATACCTAAACTTTATGTGCAAACTTGTACAAAAAAAAAAAGGGGTTTTTTTTTTTTTTTTAGGATATGCTCTTTACCACCACCACTATGGTATACCGATCAGATGTCAGTCAGTAAGAGTTAGATACCGGAGAACAAGCTAACGCTCTCAATTAGTAATAATGTGATCACAACCATAGGGGTTTTTTTTTTTCTTGGTTTGGTTTCTCAACCTTTACGCCAAAGCTGAACCACTTTCATAGTACCCTAAACGTATACAACAAGTACGCCCTTGAATCAACCCTTAGGATTGGAAGCGATATTGAAAACTCAAGTTGAAAAATGACATTGTTGCAGACTCAAACCAATACCATGTATACCTTAAGGGGTATTCCATCGAACACGATATGGAAGGTGAAGCAAATCATTCACATGAGTCAGGTGGCCCAAGACAAGAACCCCGACAAATGATTATTTTTGATAGTGTTGGAGGATGACGTAACATCGACTCTCATCACTGTAAATTACATCTTGTCTTGAAACTTTCTAGATAAGGATTATTTCGTTACAATGATTGTTTTTGTTGAACAATCGAGCAATGTATATAGATGTATTTAATGTGGGTCCTTTACCTCTTGAGTGGTACTGTACCCACATATTCTAATCTCCCACGGCGCATCGAGTCCACCTCAGTGCGATGGAAGCACCAGTTTGTCAGGAGCTTTAGCTCGAGCAATGGATGTTCCTCATGGATTCATTTCATGTGACGACCTTTTTACATTTTGGTGATCAGGGAAGGTATAATAGCTGTCATCTAATTTAACCGGACCTATGCTTGTCATGTCACATATAAAGAACCACCGACTTGCAATTTGACAGAATGTGTGCTTATGTCGGACTGATATGGACATCATTAATATGCTTGGATCAATATACGTATAGCTAATCATTAGGCTGCTTCGTTCCTGCTGTTTGCTGGGCATGTATCTCTGCACGGTGAATGACGATACATTATGCGTACAGGATATCCTGATAATGAACGGATGTGTGAGCAGGCTTTACGCTAGAAGAGGATGCTTGGTTCAATATGTTTTACAAGGGAGAACAAGCCGAAAGAGAGAGCGATGAATGGATGCTATGCCTTAGCCACAGCAGTTTTCAAGATTTCATCGAGGTATGAATGCCAGCCTGGTTCATCAAGAGTACCTTCAACGTCAAAAAATTGCTTGAAGTGAGGCGCAAGTGAAGTTTTGTATTTCTTCAATCCGTTCTTCTTCGATACCTCATACTCCACACTCAGTTTGTAGATGGGATCGAAGGAGGATACCTGGGTAGAAACCGTGATGCGCTCGGGCAGGGACTGCTTGAACCACCAACGCGTGAGAAGAATGGCAAGATGTGCGTTCAATACAGGTGAGTACAACAAGGGCAAGTCGTCACACATCAAATCACAGCTGACCTTGCTGGTGGTCGACTCCCGGGTTCCAACGTATATGATCTGCTTTTGTACCATTGTCACATAAGCGGTGAGAATGCCTGAAAGAACAGCATACCTGATAGAATACCAAAATCAAGCCCTATTAGCGCTTCCAGACAGAGCAGCAATTCCAAGGAGGAAGAGAAGAACATACAGCCCAACAAAATATCCGGTATAAAATTGAGTCTTTTCCCATCCAAAGTACCAACCTGCCAAACTGACGCCACCAGCAAGCAGGCAACTCGCCCATCCAAGGATGAGTTTGACGTCGTCATGTGTGTGATCCTCAGTAAAAGTGTGGTTCTTAGTCAAGCAGATCTACAAACGCACAAGAAGCTGAATTCTAGTCGTATCAAATTCCGAACTGATCATAGTGGTAAGAAGCACATTACCTTAATGCTATCATCGAGCGCATTCTTCAATTCAGCGATCGATGCGTTGTTGACCTTAACTGGGGCAGCTGGGATACCGAAAACTTGGCATTAGTAATATAAAAAAAAATTGAAAAAGCGAAGACACTGAAAGAAAGAAACGAATGCTAACTTTCATCCGTTGCCGAGATTTCCATCGGTCCGTCAGTGTCAGATTCCGACTCTTGCTTCGAGTCGATCACCTTATCGGGAGAGGGGGTGATAGGCTCGGAGGTCTTGCCTTTTCGTTTTGAGGGTGCCATAATTAGTATTTTGGTTTTTGCGAGATTCTCCTGAGACGCCTAGAAATTTTGTTGTGTGTGGGATTGATTGGGTTGAAGGCTGAAGTTGAGGTGAAAGATGTAATAGTGAGGTAGCAATCCGACCAAGACACGAGAAGATGATGACAGGATTGGAGATTGACTTCGTGGAACTGTTCTGTAGAGGGTACTGTATGTACGTACATGAGGTACAGTCAGCTTCCTATGCTTGGTAAAGAACCCTTGTAATCACATATTGCGTTGAATTTGAAGGTTATTGGGAGATGGTTTAAAATGAACCACCTTCCTCCAACGCTACAGACGCGAGGCCTCTATTTAGCCCTTCCCTGAGGCTTTTGGGATAACTTGAAGAGAAAACATGCCGATAAAAGCAAGATTACTGCATTACCATTTATAATTGCCTTGCATGCTGTCCTGCAAGGTAAAACCTCGCAGGCAGAATGTGAGGTTTCCACCGAAGCAACCAGCCACAGCATGCAGGTTACCTCTCCAGAAACCTTGCATTCTGACTTCAAGAATACCTCACAGGAAAGTATGCAAGTTAAATAAGATAGAAGGCCTACTTCATCTCTAGAACTGACTCTTTGGATTCAATGTGTGAATACAAAAAGGAGAGTTGCAGTTCCAACATCATTATACTGTCCAAAAAAAGTGACTTTTGAGACATTGTCACATTGGGTTACAGATCTCGAACATGCATAGAGTCGAAACCTAATCAAATCTCTGAACTTTAAGCTTCAGACTGATGCTATTTTTGTACCACATGGTGTAGCAAAAACACAGAAAGTGTGCGGTGAGACCATTGAAAAATTTGAGAAAAATGTCCATATTTGAGGGGAGAGTCTCCATATCTGGAAAATATTGGCCAGAATACGGAAAGTTTTCTTGAGAAAATGCTATGACACTTGGAACTGGGTGTAGATGCAGAGGGTGAAGGGATACCTGATAATGTAGATGGTCTATGTGAGTGATATGGTCCTTGCCCGTCTATCCACAACTGGGGCTGACCTAACAACAGGAATGATGAAAGAGAAAGATTAGAACAAGAAATGTCTCGAGAAGAAATTACAAGAGCCTTCAGTACCTGTTGTAAGGTACAGCAGAAAATGACGTGGAAAACAAAAGTGCAAAGGAAACTGGTGAGTGCTGATCTTAGGTGCTGATAACAACTGGTAATGGGAAAGTTATAACATTAATGCATAGTGAGTATGGATAGAAAGATGGTGATGATAGATAAATGGATGAGTGAGTGAAGTGGTTGTTACGTACAATCTCTTTCCCAAGATGGGGAAAGAGATTTTGGTACGTGGATGTCTAGACTATATATATGTGAGTTTTATTATATATGATCTGTGCTTATTGGTGTTAGGAGGCGTGTTCTGTTCTTCATGCTTTGGGGCGTAATTGTTTATCTGTCTTAGCCTCTTCTTTCTTTTGTCTTCTTGCTTCCTCCCTTGCTTCTAGTTTCACTGAGACCATCGATTGAATACTGATATTTCTGATTTTTTTTTTTTGTAACTTGAAGGCACATAACAAATCTTAATTCGTGTCTTTATATTTTCAAGTCTTTTTTTTTTTTTTTTTTTTTTTTTTTGACCTGGTCCTGGTGCAATGTGGCATCTGGCATTGCAGCAAGAAAGTTGATGTTGCATGAACTGCCTGATGAGGGCTTGATGCAATACCAATGCTGATGCAAATTGGGCACTGGACAGAGGACAGAGATTGAAATGTTACTATAAAATAAAGATGGTGTGTGCTCCCTGGAAGGTGGAGAGAGACAAAAAGAGGACAGCTTCGAGTGAAACACAGACAGCAGCAACAGAAGCATATGATTGACAACAAGTAAGGTGCCCATACAACACCTTAAATGGAGGGAATATATAGGCTATGTTCTCATATGGCTTAATTGTAGTTCTATCTGAAAGACCTAAGCATAGAGAGTTTCTCAACAGCCAATGTGATGTGGAATCAAGGTTTCTGCGTGTTTCTCCCATTCTCATCTTTTTTTTAAAAAAATGCCATGATAGTGATGTGGCATCAGGGATTTCATTAGAATCTTGTCAGCCCCTTCAGGGAAGGATGAAATGCTTGATTAAATTTCTGAAAAGTATGGCATGATGATGCAATGTGGTGGCATTGTAGCACAAATAACAAGATACCATTTTGATGCCACAATTTTTAAACGGAAAATCTGATGTGAGTCTTGCATTGCATTGATCTAGTTGTAAGGGAGTCCTCGGCTAGACTCCCACACTACGTTGGCTGACGGCACTGTGTCGAGGAAAACTCTTTCAGAGGTTTCTAAAAACACAAATGTGATTGCTAGCCCCAAAGAACCCCTGCAATTGAAGCAGTCAGAGTCTCCTCTCTCATCACCCCCATCCCCCCCATGCCAATCTGAGATAAGAACTTGTGCTCACCTAGCCCAAAAGAACCCCCGCAATTAGAGCAGTCAGAGTCTCAAGGGCTAGGCGCACAGACCCTCCTTCTTCCCCTATCTATCTGCCTTATGCTTATACTAGTGTCTGTAAGGCTACCGCCTTACACTAGTATTGGTCATATGAGCCTTTTGAAATTGTATTTGCGCATGCAATGTGAGATCATGTGACCAGATCAAATAAAAAATCTCACAATCACTTTCCAAGGGGCATAATTTGAGGAATAACCTATTTCATTGAACCTGCTCTTATAATACCAATCTCTGTCATTCTATTACCAAGGCTTTCATGGAAGGCATACTTAAAGCCTAGGGTCTTCTTCCAAATCTTCAACAATTAGTGTGACCATGGTCTCATTGTCTTCAAGGATCTCAAATTATTAACTTATCCTGTCCGAGAAAGGAGACCTACTTTTTTTCCAGTCAAGTATAACTCAAGTGCTATCACTGCGGTGATAATACAGCATTATCTCAAGAATCAATGATCATTAAACAGATCTTTCAGATATAGTATAAGGAGAGATTTTTGTTCCTACATGGCTCAGCAAGGTTTCTACATCAATAACCACCATAAGATCACCTCAGTTGCCTTGAGGTTGTGAACACAAGCAAAAGTGGTATACAGAGCTGAAACAGGGGTTGCAGAAGTGATCACCGAAGTGATTCAGAAACAACCTCCCAGGTGCCCAAAAAGGGCAGCATTTTCCTGTGTGCTATGATGATTTGTAACTGCAGGGCAAAACTATAATTTTTTTCGGGGCATTACAGCCCTTCTTTGACATCTGGGAGCACTTCTGGGACTCAAGTTTGAGCTTTGGATATCATTACATGATAGAACATTTTTAGGGAATTGATAATTGCAATTTGTTTATCAAACCTAGCCTTCTATGTATGGGCCATTTGTAATCATGAAGTAGTACTACAGCATTGTGCACAAGCCCACAGTGATCAAAACTTTGGTTCTCATCTCCTCACCCCTCCTACATTTTGACACTCAAGTTGGCCCTTGACCACGGGGAAAGATGTGCTTGGGCAGTAATGTAACAGTAATACAGCAACAAAATTCAATGAATTGACATAGTTGCGTTTCAACCTTGTTTCTAGGACCTTCGTTTTCTTATTCTACAAGATTGTCCTCCAACTTCTCATTTCGGAAATCGATGTTACCTACAATTTGTTCATCAGCTTTAGAAAATCGTTTCCATCGTTCTGCAAAAAGACTCGAGGATAGTTTGCTGCAAGTGAAGTGGTTGCCCGCAGATGGTGTTCACCCCCATCCACGACTTTGAAAGACTTATTCAGGTCAGACATGCTTATTCCATTTCTCCTTGAAGATATAAATCTTACTGGTCATGCTTACCGAGAACGGATCCTGTGATATAAGAAGCTGCTGAAGAGAACAGGAAGACTGTAGCATTTCCAATGTCATCTGCATTATCAAGTATGGGGAGATAAGATCGGAAGACATCCGAGTCATCAATTGTCCGTGGCTCAAGATGCGTCCTGAATGTTGGTCCCGAAAACTGACCTCGGGAACCAAAGCGCTGTAGAGGAATACCCTGAGTCAAAGTATCATGACTCTCGGGTGTCGAGAGCCGGGAGAAGCCTTCGGTATCTGCGATCGGGCCTATGAAGAAGCGTATCCTTAGCTCATTGGATCAATATTACATTTGCGCTAGCGTACATTCAGGACAGCCAAGCTTTGCATCCAATACTTTCACGCATAGCGGACTACGTGATACAATTGCGTACTTGGCTGTTCTGAGTATTAGATCAGCTGCTCATAGGTAACTGCAATCACCCACCTGGTGCAATGATGTTGGATCTGACTCCGTGAGGGCCAAACTCGACAGCCACCGCTTGCGAAAGAGCGTCTACGCCTGCTTTAGCGGCCGAAACATGTGCTTGGAGGGGTGTGCCTGGAGTAGGCGATTGTCATCATCAGCCTGCTTAGTCAAACGAAGAGCTACTGGGACACGGTGAAATGAGTCTTGCCTGCATAGTGCAAAGTTGCTGAGACGCTGATATAACTTCCTCCAGCTTTCTTGACGTGAGGCAATGTGGCTTTTATCGTTTGATCTGGCCGTACAAACAAAAATTTCGCTCTCGAGAAATACTCGCGAAGACCTATGGATTGAAAACTTACAAGTGCCGAGCTAAGCATGATATGGGAGTCGGGTTCATCTTTTCGTGTCAATATTTGAAGTTGAAGAACTTCACCAGCTCAAAGATTTGGGTACTAACCAGATCAATTTCGATCACCGACTTGAACGCATTCGAGCTCAATTGGTCGATCGGGCACAAGAAATTTCCTGCCGCGCCCGCTATCACGAAATCGATCCGGTCGAATTCTTTGACACAGCTTTCGACAGCAGCTTGGAGCGACTCGAGCTTGCGTACATCTCCTGCTGCAAATGAGCATTTCTGGCCCGTTCGGGATGCCAACTCCTTGGCGGTCTGCTCGAGCACGTTCGCCCTTCGACCAAAGATGAAGGCTGAGGCTCCGTCTACAAGCTCATCCATACCCCAATTCAAGATTATGGTCGTCAGATCATCAGAGGCATGTAAGAACAAGAGTCGTGGACCATATCTTAGCTACACACGTCTCATCATAGCCTCAACCATCTTTTGGCAGATCCCGCTGCCACCGCCCGTGCAGAATAGGACTTTGCCACGGAATATATCATCCTATAGAGTCATACTTCTGGCATCAGTGAGACAGCCAGTGCTAAGGATAAAGGACAAAGACAATACTTTGAAGACGGTGTTAGAAAGAACGGGCAGTTGATTGGATTTGGATGGGACAGCCATCACGTAGGCACTGGAGCTTCGATCAGTGGGAACGGTGTTTGAATGGGCAGAAACGTTACAGCATGCGTTTAATTTAAGACGGTTTGGGCTATGTATTGGATGGTTTTGTCCACTAAGGTAGTTAAGCATGTAACCAGACGAGCTCAATCGATCAGATCTAAAAAGTTAAGGACCTCAACTGGAACTTTGAATTCTCTGAACATGGCTCAAACACATTTCCTTCCATTGCCCAACACCGACCTTATCTCGTCTTTCACCTTCAACTACCACGGTACTCGCCTGGCCGTCTCATCTCTGGATCATCACCTTTACGTCCTTTCCTCCGACCCTGAAACCGGGAATTGGCCACAGGATCTGCCTTCAGCCACCGCTCCTCAAGAGGAGACACGCGTTGATTTGAAGAATAAGCGTTCGAACCTCCCCAATCTCCAGAGCTGGACAGCTCACGAGGGTCCTGTGCTGAAGGTTGTTTGGTCTGAGCCTCCGCACGAAGAACTCTTGGCTAGTGCGGGTACGGACGGGATCCGGATCTGGGAAGAGCGTCAGTCCCATCTCGCGTCGAGCACGTTGTTCGATTCCATTTCCTTGCGCTCTAAGCGTTTTTTTTTTTTTTCACGTGGACAAGATCCTGATATTTCTTTTCCATAAATTATAGACACTCGCCGACAGCCTGCCTCCTCGTCTCAAGCCGATCGCTCACAACCCCTTGCTGTCAAGGATCCCAGCGGGTCAAAGCCAGGCGTGAATTCTACCCAGGAGCCCATTATCCAATGGCGCCAACAAGCATTCTTAGCAGACTCCCATGGTCATGTTCGTGATCTGGCTTTCAGCCCTTCCGAAACCAGTCTCAAGTTGGCATCCATCTCCTCGGACCATCATTTGCGGCTGTACGAATGTCTGGAGTCCAACTCGATCACTGGCGACAACTGGAACATGATCATCAAGCTCGACCTTTCTGTTCTTCCTCCCAACCTCTGTACCTCGACCAACCATCTAAATCCAATTGTCCAATCCAGTACAGGCATTGGGGGCGTCCCATTTGTACAGCATCCGGCCTTCACCTCCATCAGAGGATTTGACCCCTCCGGCAGCCTAAACAGCCAGAAACACGGCTTGGGTTCCAACAGCCACAACATCACCAGTCCACTCTCTGGACTCCGTTCCACACCTACGCCCACTCTTTCTTCTCTCACCTCGGCTTCAAACCATAACCAAACCAACCAGACCGTCACCTCATCAGAGTCGTCCAGTGGATGGGCTCTTAGCTGGTGCCCAGAGACCTACTGGGGTGACATCCTCGCCGTCTCTGCCGGTCCTTCAGGACTAATCCGAGTCATCAAGCTCACCGCGCATTCCCAGTGGGACAACTTTGCAAACCTAAGCGCCCAGATGTCGACCAAGTCAGGGGGCTCAGACTCTACGGGCTTTCAAGCCCAAACCTCTGTTCTCATCCCCTCCCCTATCACCAGTCTAGCTTGGGCTCCACCCTGTGCGCGAGACTACCATCTCATTGCCGCCGGCCATAGGGATGGACGAGCGCGGATTTGGAAGCTGAGACCACCGAGCTTGAACTCATTGCAATCCAACCAGGCATCAGGGACTGCCCACTGGCAAGCTGAGCTAGAGGCTGAGCTGGAAGATCACGTAATCAAGAAGCCCTCGAAGGATCGGGGAGGGACTGATGGCGGAGTAGGAGGTGGCGTGGGGAAATGTGATTGGAACGTGACTGGAACGGTATTGAGTACCAGTGGGTCGGATGGGAAAGTAAGGATATGGAAAAGTGCGTGTTTCTGCTCCGATTTCGATTTTCTTCTTTTTTTTTGGGGGGGGGGGGGGGGGGGGGTATCTCTCTTTTTGATATCTTTGCACTAATATCAAAGTGTGTGTCTTGTTGGGGGGGCCTAGTGGGATATACGTCTAGATGGATCAATACTGGTGAGATCACATGTGATGGTGGAGAAGATGATGACGGAAATGAGATTGAAGTTACAGCGGCTTAAAATCATTGAATGTAAGAGAGATGAAGTAAATTTTATATTTTTGTTGTTTTGATGGGAAAAATGGTGGTGTACAGGATATTACCTCACATCTTCTTGAAAAGGCTTGGTGTTTTGATATCAAAATTGTGAGGAGTGAATGCATATGATTTGGGAAGGAGACCTGGACACTTTTTTTTTTTGGCTGTGATTAATGTATAGAGGCAAATGGTATTTACCTCATTCATTTTTTAAGGATTTTCTTCAACGTCAAGATGTCACACTGGTAAGAACAAGCACAAGCTGAATGTAATATTGGCTTAAGTAAAACAAGACATGGACATGAGAGTCCCGTAAGGAAGTCTATCAACTTCAAAAATACCCTAAATGCTAAAGTATGCCTGCCATGGCTCCCTTGTAAAGTCTTGCTGGAATTGGTGTATGTAGTGTAAAAGGGAAGAATAAACACCCAAGAATACTTGTTTAAAGCCCCTAAAAATTTGAATGGTTTAAAACTGTTTCAAGACAAATGAGAACACAAATAAAATACTCAAAAGTCTCAAAAAAAAAAAAACTTGTGAGTTATTAAGTATTAAAGGCATAGAACATTCTTGACTCGTGCTTGTTTTATAAACTGAACGGGACAATAAATGCAAAACTTGTTTATCAAAGATCGTACACCGTATAAATGTTACATTTCTTACTAAGGAAAGCACTACAATGAGAAAGCCTGATCGAAGCAAAAAAAATTGACATTCAGCATCGAAAGGATTTTTTGTGTTATGACTAACTAATAAACTCTTTCACAAAGAATTGATTAGCTGGTAGCCGCAGTCTCTTCAATATTAACCTTGTTCTTGTAGAACGCAACGTAATTCTTCAATTCTTTAGCCTTTTCCTGCAATTAGAAAAACCCCAACTTTCAGCCTTTCTTTTTTTTTTGATTGTTAGGATAAAGTAAGGGATACATAAAGGCAAGTCAGAGAAATAGGTAAAATACCAAGGGTTCAGGATAGAACCAGGCTGCGTCCTTCACGCCGCAAACCGTATAATAGCTCGCATCGCCCTTCCAACCGCAGTGGGTTGAGGTCTTAGATGGTGCATAGTGCTGCTTGATAATCGAATCGGGTGGGAAACTGAAGGAGGAATAAGAAGCTTAGCACGGTGTGTGATTGGGAAGCGTTTGAGGGTGATGACTTACTAGTAATTCCCTTCGATCGATTTGGTCTCGTTAGATTCGGCGATAAGCGTGTCATTAAGCGTGACGCGTACGAGGCGAGTCATGTTAAGTAGACAGGGAACCCTTGAATTTTTTTTTTTTTTTGGTTCTGATGGGTTGATTAGTCTTGGTTTCTGTCAGTGACCAAAGTATTTAGTTGAAACTGAGGTTGAGTATGATAGGAGTAGAGTGCTCGGGTTTACAGGGCACAGCCGAGGGTATAAGTAGTTACTGACTGTGTGATGAGTCGATTAAGGCACAATGACGTCATCTCTCATTTTCAAACCACTTTGGACTCGAACGAGCTCAGTCTAAAGTCACCCCTACAGATCGGTCTCAGAGGGATACCAGACCAGTCAGTTAAGAGCACCACCTCAACGGAACGATGGATTTAATTCGAGCCATGTTTGTTTTGTTAAATGTGGGTCAAGATTGCAATTCCCTTCCAGGTCGCTGTCCGTTTGGAGGTGGTCGAACTCTGAGGAGATGATCAATCGATGCTCGTCTCCCTCTGAGGTTTACGAGGCAGTCCTGAGGGTGTGAGGCTCATTAAACACCATCAGTTTTAGTCAATCTCGTTCAAGCACACCACTCAACATCAGTTCTCAAGTCTCGCTCAGCAGGTCTCAAAGACGTTTAAATAAGCTCGACTTCTCTCATCCAACCCAACACGTATACTTCATCCTTTTGCATTATCATGGACCCATCCCAATCTGATGCCCATCAACTAGCCCTGAGATTGATCCGGCGCGACCCAATTCAACCCACATTCGATCCCCAAAACATTCGTAGCGGGAACGATATTTTAGTACTAGAAAGGATGGATATTGTTACCCCTTCCGCACAAGAACTTCAAAACTCGGAATCAGAATCGGAACCAGAGACCGAGACCAAGACAGACTTCGAACTCACAGAAAAGAACTCAACAGAAACTGAAGAAGATCTAACAGATGAAGAACCGTCAATAAATTTGAAAGAGCTTATGATAGGACCACCATATCATCCTCGACCATTATCCCGTTCAACTCGTCGTATTGAAAAAGTATCTGTCTCGATTCAAAACCTTTCGATTCTTATCGTCATTGGAATTGTTAAGTTATCAAAAAGACTTGTGTACTGGAAATTGAAAATTGATGATTTTGATCTTTGGTTCCCTAACGTTTCAAATGCTTTGGAACGTGCTAATTGGTATTTGGTAAAGCTCTTTGGGAGAGATATGGATTTGCTCAAGTTTAGATTCCAAAGGGTTATAGCAGGATTAGGGAAATTCTTGGAGGTACTCATTGGTAATCAAGCTAATATCTTAGAACAAGAAAAGGGTCATCAAAGGTAATGTTTATACTTCCTTGACGTTCTTTGGGTTCTCTTTCTCGAGAAATTCTGATGACACATTTTCTTCTTCTTGTTTTTGTTTCTTGAATTAGGCTATGGAATGAGATGAATCGTTTATGTGATCTTATACAACAAACGGACATTAGTTTCGAAAGTTTCAGAAATCTATTAAAGGTATTTCGAAATTGGATGTCAGAAACACTTGAACATCTGATTTCATTACATACTGTACCATTGAATTCAGCTCGATCCGATTTACTAGGATATGTCAAATCAACAGAAACAAACTTACTGATCAACCGATTAAATGAGATTGTAAGAGCTATTGGTTCATCAATAGAAGAGTTAGGATGGGCAATCAGGTTTGTGAGTCAATTGTTGGAAAGAGTTAGTAGTGGATTACAACTTTGGTCGAGACTTTTGTTTGGGGAAGTCAATCTTGATTTGGGGAGGTTGACGGGCTGGTTAGAGTATCAGCTTGGGGCTCTTAAAATTGGTTTGGATAGTTTTAGGCGGTTCGAGCTCTTGGTTCAGATTCTAAACCCAAACGAGCTCGGTTCGACTTGTTCAGCGTAGGAACGGATTTGAGGAAGGAATTGGTAGGTCTTTCTTGCGTGTTTTCTGATCAACCTGCTTTAGGAATACGTATAGGAAGTGAACAAAATAATTGTGTATCCTCGGTTTTGCTTCTGCTTAGTGTCACTTTATCTCACTCACTTAGATGTACATACATGCTTTCAAAATCATTTTCAGCCTGCTACCTCAGTTTCATTTCTTTCATTTAGTTTTGTACATGTTTCTTCAGCCACCTAGTTTCTTTCAGATGAAAAGAATCTAAATGTATACTGCTGTAGATAAATAATCTTTACCACAATTGTAAATCCAATCAATAGAACCTCAGTTCACAAATCAGTACATAGAGCCATAAACGAGCAGGATGAAGTTTCGGAAATAAATAAAAATAAAAAAACTCGCAAAAACGACATTTCAGGCATAGGATTCAAAGTCAAATTCGTCTTCTTTAATTTTTTTTTCATCGTACAAATTTTCCACCAAGCCAACTTTCAATGGCAAAAAATGTTTCTTCTTTATGTGATGTTGATCGAAGACCAAAGATGTGTGTTAGCATTAGCTTTTCCATGTGGTTCCTAGATTCTTTTGTAGGCGTGTCTGAGTCGAGTCTCACCTCAGCTTCATTACTTAACTTATCAACTTGAAAAAAGCTGTTTTCAGTGTCAAATATCAGCACTGTCAATTATTCACAACTCCGGATGAACTATTGGTTTCTTCGAGTAAAACGTTTAACACTGGACAAAAGTGGGTCATCATAGCCACACTCTTACAGGTCTCTATCTTTCAAGGTGAAGGTGCAATACACTGCGCGTTCAACGGATTTGAAAACCAGTGCCACATTTACATCTCACGTTGTTCATCTGTACGAACCATGAACCTTGATGTAGATAGAAGGGCCAAACCCAAAAGGTGAGCAATGCATCCTTATCCACAAACCATACTTTTGTCTCGGCTCATTTTTTCGCTTGTGAGCTGAAGTATACGACATTCAAATAGCGTTTATGAATCAACCTGGTAAGATACTAGACCGATTCGTCCGCCTCTTATCAAGACAATATAGCTTTCATGAGTAGCTATCTTCAAATGGGTCAAGATAAGGACGAGGCTATTAGTCCAGCCAAGGTGCTCAAATGTTTCTCACATGTTTGCGCGAAGCGGCTTTCCAACCGCGAACCCATCAAAATCTTCATAAGTACTAACTATCGGTGCCTTGCGCTACCTCAGCCGCCGACGCCTAATCGTCGACGCCTGAACCGGAGCCTCAGTGGCGTTGGCTGGTACGGCGGTTCGAGAGGTGTTAGCACCAGCAGTAGTCTGTCGAGGTTAGTCGATGGAGTCGGCGCCCGCCCTACTTATCGTACCAGAAGTGGGCAGCGGACTCTCACGTCTCAAGGGTTGGAGTCCTCGATCTCATAGACGGGGACAAGGCTTCGCGGGATTAGAACGAACCATGGCGTCCAAATCTCTTCTGACATTAACGTACTCGATGGGTGAGCCAAGCCAAGCCCGTATAGGAAGCCTAGGACGAAATTCTTTGTGAACTGGAAACCTACCGCGTCGAGCTCATCGATCTTCTTGTCAATGCTAGCAATGTAACTCCTAATGTCGTCCCTGGAAGTGTGCGTTGATTTTAAGCATATCAAGGAAGGTGGATACCTGTACGGTGCGACTGGGGAAGTAGTAGAGGGCCTTGATTCACGCCAGGGCGTCACGAGCAGAATCCACGTCCTTAAACTTCCTTACTATGGCGACCGGGACTGAAGACTCAATCATCATCCCGACCACTTGGTCTCCAGCGAGATCCGTCTTGACCGCGTCCACACGTTCGGCTTCCCACTGCAGAGCTCAATAAGGCGCTTGATTGAGAACTCCCAATTCATGAACTAATTCAAACCATCCTCCCCACGTTCATTACTGGGATGGGGGGATACCAATTTGAAATTCAAGGGTCTTCCATTCTGGGATGACGACATGATTTGGCGCCTCTGTTGACATATTGGTTTTGATGTTGAAATGACAAAGTACTAAAAGGAGAGTCCGAGAATTTGGTCGAAGTTGCAACACGAGGAGGCTTTCAATTTGAAGAAAAAAAAAAAAAAAACAGCAAAAAACATAGTAACAAAATTGTCGTAATAAAACCAGTTTCATCTACACAGAGACTTGGATCAATAGTGTCCATCTCTGTAAAGCTGTTGTGATCAAAGCATCTGGTTTCATCAGTCATGTCAAAGTTGGAAATTTCATGATCTTCTACTTTGCTGGTGATTTTTTTGGTCAAGGGCTTGCTGGATTGAGTCACCATGCTTACAGTTAAGTTTGAGCCACCTTGAACTTAATGATGATGAACTCATGTCTTGAGGGTGCCATTGCTAGGTGGGAAAGGTTAGACTTTGAAGGAGAGATCACAAGTCACAAAGAAAACAATGTGCCACTGAGGGTTGGGTGGGTAAGACCAAGGATCATTGATGATGATATTCACACATATCCTAATTTGTAACCTACTCTTACCTATAAATGATCAGATCCTGCAAAGAGCTCTATAAAGTAACAACCTGATATGACCAGGCAGTTAGCTTGTGAGCTAAGAGTGAGAGCAAGTAAGGTATTTCAAGGCAATGGCTTGACTGAATGCTGACCTGCAAGCACACACACACACAGGTATGATAGAAAAAGATAGAGAAAAGGAAAAATAAACTAACACCAAGACATTAGAAAGTATTAATACTATAGTGAACACTATTGAAAGACTTACTGTGATTTATTTTTAATGAGGAAAGAGAATCAGAGAGTTCCACAGCTTCACTGCCAAGATATTTGTATCGGATGGGCCTATCCGATGTTCTATCACCCCAAGATATGCGATGCAGTGTCAGTAGGATTAGGTGCGATGGAATT
>MU167229.1:285872-301109 GCA_015951145.1 Cronartium quercuum f. sp. fusiforme G11
ACACCGCCAAGAAAATTGCATCGCATAGAGGCATGCTATGTCACATAGCAGGCCAAGATGCAATGCAATAGGTCTATTTTCCAAGGTAGGGACCTTGAAAAATGGTCCATAGTATCACATGAAGACATGCTATGTTACATAGCAAGCTTCCATGCGATGCAAATATATTGGCAGTGAGAATTACAAGGTTCATGGGGGACCAGATAGGAAATTGTCTAGAATATTGTGCAGAATAAAAAATTTAGAGCTAGCTCAAGGTGTAGATACAAGGAAGAGTCCAAGAATCCCTCAGTACATATGTCAAGGGAAAGTAGGGAAAGTGAAAAGAATGAATGAAAAGGTGCATACCTAGCACTTCCAGCATTAATGACACTCCCCCATTGGAAAATGCTGTTCAGCAGGGAAAATGTAATGTTACATACTTTTACATCTATATGTAATGCTCTTCAAAATAATCTTTGAAAATCATAGTTGAACAAGGGATATGAAAGAAAGCCTTAGTAATTTTCATGGATCTATTACCAAAGTGTTAAATATAAAATTTATGTAATATAGACAAATGTGTAACATCTCATTTTCCCCCCAGGGACAGTTATTAATGATGGCAGTGTAGCTCAAGGTGTGGATACAAGGAAGAGTCAAAGAATCCTTAGATGTCAGCCCTTGAGTACTTCAGAAGTACCATGGAGCTGCAAACATTAATATAATTATATTCTTATCACACCTCATAGCTCAGTTTTGAGAGCTGTAATTAAGAATCCACTGTAAAACTGAATTAAAAGTGTATATTACAACATGATTACATATAGAGTAACCTGCTGTAAACCACAAACTCAAACTGGAATAACATACAAGATGTTATGTACTAATAATAACAAGACATAGTAAACTTTTCCCTTGTAATGAGTGTATGCTAATAAAGGATAGCAGATAAGAATATAAAAGATGGACCTGACCTCCTCTACAGGAGGAGGAGAATCTGCATCACAAAAATAACTTTCAAACTGTCTGAATAACTATAAAGGATATTGTAGACTTTCTATATTTTTAAGAGAAATTATAGTCAATTGCTATTATAAAATAGTCTGTTGATTCTTTCTCCTCTTCAGAAAGTCATCATCTTTTTGTATTCATCAGTTTCTTTATTTCTTTGGTCTGCAAAGGTGCAAAGCTAGAGCCTTTCCTCACTACTTGCTATTTGCTCTTGCTGAGGGGTTCTCAAGAGTGAAATAGTAAGCAGAGGATAAATCCTGAGACTGTGATTGGCCACTGACAGTGCAAGGAAAGGATTTGCATTGGCCATCACTGGACTGCCAGACATCTAGTTTAGTTCTAGATAAGTCCAGTGCCCATCTGGCTTGCAGGTGTTAGTCCTGGGCATTTGGGATAGTCTATGAACCCATTTTCCTTTCTGGTCTTTGTGCCCATAACTGTTTCTGTCACTTTTTAGTGAGGCAACTTGCCTGACAGAAGCAAGGTGCTCACATTAGAGCTAGGACAGTCACTTGTGGAGGGGTATAAGATGTCCTTTTGAGTGCTGTGTGTGAACCTGGGTAAAGCCATAGGTTGTGGCTTTACACATCACCCATCTGTTTTGGCCAAGGGCCATCACTCCTGGATACAGTGGGTATCCAATTGGATGGCTTACTGGAACCACTGTTTGCAGTTTTCCTTGGTGGCATCTTGAGAATATTGGATGGTTGAGTTGAGGGTGGGAGGGGTGATTGAGTGTAGCAGTTGTTAATTGGTTGTGGTAGGTCCAAGGGGTTGAGAGAGGCTGGAAGGGCATATCAAAGTGAGAAGACTCCAAGAATTGACTTCAAGAACCTAGTAGAATCCAGAAAATGGATTCTCTGAAGTTAGATAAAAGTTTGATTTTAATTGGATTCTGAAGTTGGTTTTTTGACTTCAAACTCCATTTTCTTATGGTACCAAACAGCTCACTGTTTTCGGGTATTTACCCGACTTTAAACTTGAATTCGAAGTCAGAAAACCATGGTTGAAGTTGGTTGCCAAACGCACCCTAAGCGTAGGGAATAAATGATGGAATTGTGTATGGGCTTGCTCCCAGTCCTCCTTAGCCCTTTCATATTCAAAACCCAAGGAATCATGGCGGGCTAAGCCACCCTGTTCACTAGTAGGAGTGTATAGGTCAAACTGAACTGCCCCGAATCTCGATCCGAACTCCCTGCCCGGAAACGGGAGAGCTGAAGTTTGAACCGGGCTGTTGGGAAAATCGTATGTTTATGTATGCATTGGACGCAAAAGGAATTGCTCATGAACCACTTCGATGGTGAACGATTAAGACCAAACCCTTGCACTGACAGGTGGGCGGACTGTGTACACATATGCAAAGCATAAATACTGTAAATTCAATAAATGTTGTCACCGGCGCTTCACTGAGATTGGCTGGCCACGCGCGGACCATCAGTGAAAAGCCGGTGACAATATTTGTCCAATCCACAGTATCTTGGACGGTTTCATTTAGGCTCAAGAAACCCGACTCGATTTCCCGTTCGATGCTATCCGATTTCTTCACTTTTGCTTGAACACCTTTCACCAGACAGAATTCGCTCTCATTCACCACCAATTCCCCATGGATGACCCACCCTTTCGTATCTCATTCCAACCGGTTTCTGCTTCGAACCTCCCGCTCGGACTCGAGAACGCCACCGAACATGCTGAACTCCAAACCGACCCGCCCCTCCGCTTTCCATCCCCCGTCACAATGCCAAGCCTTGCGAATCAGCGAGTCATCGATCTAACCAACGATTCTGATCCAACTCCCTCGACTAGTCGGGCTAGACCCCATAATTCACGTCGCCGTCGTCACATTGACTCCAATGAGGACATAATCTTCACCGGTCAGAGCGAGGGCCCCCGTGAGGTCCAACGACCCCATCGAAGAAATGGTCGTACAGTCTCCAGGGTGCCTCCCGATGAGCCTGCCCCTCGCCCTCGAAGTGTCTTCATGGGTCAGTTTGCGCTTGAAATCTATACTTCGGCTTGACCTTTCCCAAACCTATCATGCCTCTTTATTGTCTCCGGTCCGGATATACTCTCCATTGAATCTTTTAGAGAGTTTTCCTGATTTCTCTATCATCTTTTGTTAGAAAATGTTGCGAACCTTACCGCAGGTATTGAGGCAGGACAGTTCTCTTCTTATCCTCAGCTGCCCCCGGATCCGACCCCAGCACAGGGACCATCGACGATTATCATTCGTGATTCGCCACCGTTGCAAGTGAGACGAAACCCAAACCCGACCGCATCTTTCGGTGGAGGTGGCTTAATCTCAGGTGGGTTTTTTAGTGGCCTCATCGCTGCCGGCATCACCACCTTCCGTCAGCTCTCACAATTTGGCGAACATATCGGGGGTCACGAACGCCTCTTTTTGGACTGGTCTGACCCCGGCCATCGTAATACACCTGGCCAACACGCGGTGGGGATTGGCCGAGAACAACTTTTTGCGGCTATGGCTGACTTCGGGGTGCGGAACGGGGGTGGGATGAACAATCAGCCTGCGTATGCGACAAAGCACTCTCATCCACATAGAATCAGTTCCGGTTTCTCCAAGGAGATCATCCCGCTTGATCGGGAGTTCCTGATGCTCGACTCAGACTCGCAGTCCATTGATCCAGTCAAACAAGAAGCCAAGCCAATCTGTGCTAGCTGCGATCAGCTCTTGCTACTCGGCCAAGAGTCGAGCACGAGCACGAGCGAAGGCAGACGACCCTGGATCCTGGCTTGTGGTCATGTGGTTGACTCGAAGTGCTTGGAGGACGCACGAGAACGTGCTCGGGCCGAACGGCGGGCAAGGATGCAGAAGGCGAGAGCGAAAAAAGCTAGCAAAGGGGGTCGAGGCCGAAAACGCCCAGCTCCATCGATCACGAATGAGGGTACTGTTGCCACCTCCACCATGCCAGGTGCTTTAACATCTTTCGCCATCAACACGACTACCAAACGACAACGCTTCGACTCCATAGCCACGACTTCAACACCCCATGATCTTATCTCCGCATTCCCATCGAAGTCAGATTGTGCGTCAATGAGAGAGACTCGAGCTCGAGCCCGAGAGGCGCGACGGTCCACCGACGGCTCCTGTGCTTCTCCTAAACCGTCCGCCCAATCACTCGATTTGAGTCAGGCTGGTGGGAGCTCGAGGACAAACAAAGGTAAGGGAAAGCAGATCGAGCCGCGCTCTGACGTTGGCATGCTCGACCTCGCTTCCGATGGACCGGGGGTAATTGAGAAAGACCCACTACCGGCGCCCGAGCCTTGCCTCTCCCTGCTTCTCACGTGGCTGCAATGTCCGGTCAAGGGTTGCAAGGGGCCGAAGGGAGACGTGTTAGCAAAGAAAGGCGCCAAGAATGCGCCCTGGGAAATATATGTGTGAGGATTAATGGTGTGGGCCGGATGACGCGTTCCTCAATTACCTCCGTGTGTTGCGAAAGAGAGTAGTTTGAGGGTCGATGACTTTTTCTAAAAATTGATTTCTTTCCTGGGAGATAAGTTGGGGTTTGCGAAATATGGTTGTGTTTCTTATATAGTCTGTTTTATTCAACCTCCTAAAAATGTAGGGATGCCGCTTTCATAATAGAATTATTTGTTGTTCTTGTAACTTTCAGCTCCTGTTGGGTGTTCCTGCCTCCAAGATTTGTAAACCTGGTAGTAAACCAAGAGATTTTACCACAAATATATGAGGGTAGGTGGAAACGATAGCTTGCAGTCAGCTAGTTAGCGGACAGCCCATCACAGTCGAGCTTCCCGACGATGTTTCTCAAGTTAGTTCAAGGCACTCGGATAAATCCGCAAAAATATTGCTGAGGGGCGCCGAGTTGTCATAGGTTTGCCGTGTTCTGCATTCAAGCGGAAACAAAATTTGGGCGTTGAAGCGTACATAAATTCTGGCCAAATTTGAACGTCTGCGAGACAGATTTGATCAGAACATGGCAGGACTGGCCGGGACCCGGTACTGTTACTAAAATCCTTGTTTAGAATTAATTCTGTTAAGGTACCGACTGCGTTACGGCCCGTTGCTACCCCCCATTTGGACGGGTCTGGTCTACCTCATCCGTCCACATTTCATATAAATCTCCTTTCCTCCTGAACACTCTTACCCATCCGATCAACAACCGCCATCATCGCTCTTACTGCGCCCAATTTTCCATAATCCTTCAACTGCGCCCACTGCACCAGCCAGAAGTCAAACCACCACCAGCAACAACGTCATGGATCTTCTCAATGTGGTTGACCAACTCCAACATTACCCCTCAGTCTTAAAAAATTTACACATAGAGAGGTAAATAAGTGATGAGTGTAGTTCGTAGTGATGTGGAATGAAAAGCTGGGGTAGTGTAGAATATCAATGTAGAACAGGTGAATGTGGGGATTGGTTGATAGGATATTTCACGAGGAATTGGAAATGAGTCCATGAGGAATCCGTGAGGAATTCATCTCATGTCTCATGTCTCTTTCAGACAGCTGTCTAGCCCAAAGGAGTTGCAGTCAGGTCAAAAGCGGGCAAGCAGTGATCACTGTTGGAAATGTCAAATTGGCAACACTCCGAATTCGTCACCCAGAGACTGAATTTAAATAGGTTTGGTCTTTGCCATCACCTTAGAAACCAGCCTAAAAACTGGTACGGGAACTAGTTCCCACACAAAGTACTGCGGTCCCCCGAATCTTGCCATGCGCTCGGTTTGATATTTGTGAGCCTGCTCAGGACCCAGTGTTGTGACACAGAGGTGTCACGACTGCGGCACAGCGCGTCGGCGACAAGCTATAAGCTCCCAGGACGGGATAGATTCCACATCATCACTGTTGGAGTCTATCCGTCCCGGTTCTGCGCACACTAAGTCTTCTCTCGCATTCATACGCGGTCACGTTGCTTTAGGTAAATGATATCATCACTGTTGGAGTCTATCCGTCCCGGTTCTGCGCACACTAAGTCTTCTCTCGCATTCGTACGCGGTCACATTGCTTTAGGTTATGAGCCTGCGCTACTGCTGACCGCCCATCAGTAGTTTATTAGCGACTTGAGCAATCAAACCAACACCGCCACTGTCTGGTATGTCCTGCCAGCACTCACCGAAAGAAGACACCAGTAAGACGCACAACCAGACGACGTCAGAGGAAGCTTCACCTCCGAGACACCAACAGCGAAATATTTTGGATTTCAGTACGCCTACTACATCAAATGTAAGTCGACAACGAGGATCGATTGCTAGCTACCGACAACCAATCGAATTATCACCAGATTCACCCAACGAGACCAGAACGGTTCTTGAACGTTTAAGAATGTCGACCCCGACGGACGCTGTAACCGCCGGAGAACCAACGATGAAGCTAGAAGCGGACCCGCCGAGGCCGCCACGCGATATCAATGACGAAGACGATCTGCTATGTAAAGAGCTTTACCGTAAACTCGAGAACATCAGCAAGTACAATCAGGAGGTCGAACACCTCGAACACGACAGAGCGAACCTCGTACGATGGAAAGCGAGAACGTCCACAGCTCTGTTCCTAATGACAGGGGTCGCGAAGTACTGGGACTCCTGTAAACCAACCTTCGAGTCGACTGTCGATCTTGCAATCGACAAATGTGCCATACGAATGATTTACTCGACCGTTCACACGAAGCTTCGGGACACGGTCGACTTATACACCTGCGCCCACGACATCGTAGCAGCCTTTGACAAACGGTTCCGAAGAGGCAGCCGCACGGCGCAGATGGCAACCTTCCGTAGTCTATGTCAGAAGACGTTTGACCCGACGACTACACCGCTTATAGACCTTGTACAGGAGGTGTGTGACGACATGGAGAGGATGGAACGGGACGGTTTTCAATGGACGAGAGACGAAATACAAGCCATATTTATACAACAAGCAGGACCCATATCTGGACCGTACTCGATGGAACAAATCAATACAGCACTCGACATGAAATATAAAGTGAGCCCGGGTCCATTCGGCACTACGGACATCACGGCGGAGATGCAATCACTAATTACTAACAGGTCGATTGCTTTGCAAGCTGACTCGAACATCCAGGTTTTGTCAGCTGCCAGGATATCCAGCCAACAAAACCGATTTCGGCCGATTACGACGCTGAACTCAAACGTGCTCACCCGATCGTCAGTCTCGAGAGCACCGAAGCCGATTACGGCAACACCAGAGGAATGCAATCGGTCATGGCGTAACCCGATACCGATACCTAGAGGGGCTGCAAGTGGTGTCCATAATGGCGAAGAACAATGCTTTTGGTGTGGAGGTTTTGGGCACTCGCAGAACTCGTGCAGAAATCATCGCATTGGACGCTCGTGGACTGCGATGCACTGGAATGATTGGCGCCGTGTGGGGAATGGCCGAGTATATAGCTTAGATGCCCTTGGCATCCGAGGCAATATGACGAAACAAACTCAAAATGACGCTCCGTCAAGAGCATCGGCCTCGACCGTGACATGGAGCGCGGAAAGTAATGCGGAAGATGAAGAACCGATCGAGTATATGGCAGACAGTGCGGCAACCCACAGCGTATGTCCAGATCTTTCGCGACTCCATAACTATACTCCTTTTCGCACTACATCCTCCCTACAAACTGCGGCACATGGTGACGTCACGAAACTCTTAGGCAAAGGATGCTTAAAAGTCATCGGAGGAAGGCAACACGATTTTCTTCGAAAATGTCCTGTACTGTCCACAGGCAACGGCCACCTTAATCTCACACGGGGAACTTATCGAAGGGGGGGCAACCTTGGAGTATAGGGGGCAGGATCTCTATATTCATTTGTCAGATGGGAATACAGTTGTAGCCAAGTATAAAGATAGGAGATACTTTATTGATGCAAGGCAAAAGCGATTTCATGTGACTCCCCCCGAAGTTTGTACTACGAAGGCAGAATTAGCTGAAGAGGAAGCCAGACTCTGGCATAACCAACTCGGACACGTAGCATACAAGCGTGTCCGACAACTGGTGAACGGTAAGATGGGACTTGGGCTCCCAAGCCATTTGCCAGGTAACTCCTTTGTTTGCGAGGACTGTCTCATATGCAAGAGCACATGAGACAGACGCCTTGGGAGGACAGGACGTGAGTTAGGATTGATGGACGTCATAGTATCAGATGTGATGGGTCCTTTCTTGGAATCCATCATGGGCGGATGTTACATTGTGACGTTTAGAGACATCTCCTCTACATACTCGGATGTATTTATCATCAAGAATAAGTCTGAGGTACAACAACAATTCTGGACAATTATTGCGAAATGGGAACGACACACCAGCCTCCGTATCAAAGTTGTACAGACGGACGGGGTTGGCGAGTACTGGGCACACGACTTCGGTGCTTGGCTAAGAGGTCAAGGCATACTGCACGAAAGGACCAACCCTTATGAGCCGGAACAAAATGGAGTGGCTGAGCGCCTAAATCGGACCCTAGGTGACATGGCCCGATCCATGCTCCACCACTCAAAGCTACCAAAATCCTTTTGGTGCTTCGCTTACCTTACTGCATGCTTCGTCCATAACAGGCTTCCCAACTCAGTGACCAACAATAAGACACCATACGAACTGTTTCACGGATGGAAACCCCAGTTGGATTGCATCCGGACATTTGGCGCATTGGCATTTGTTCATCGACACCATGCACAGCGCGACGGGAAATTAGATGAGAGAGGAACATGCTGCCACATGGTCGGCTATATGGAGGGTGGCAAGGGATGGATCTTCTATGATCCTGGCACAAAAGTACTAGTCAAATCTGCCATAGCCAAATTCCCATATGAGGACCGATTTGTGACACATGACCGAAGTATTAGGGGAAACACCTCGACAATCGACAGCAACAATAAAGGGTCACTACAACATATCTTAAATGGAGGCGAACAAGTGAAAAAGACTGACCTGAACTACATCTGTAACTCTCTCGAATTAGGAAACTTTGGTGACGAGAAGGCAGTGGTAGAACAAGAGATGCTAGTGGATGTGACCTGCAATCGAATCGACACTGTGGGAGTGTTAGAACCACCAAAGACATTAGCAGAAGCACTCGCCTCACCATACCGAGATCAATGGATAAGTGCCATTAAGGCAGAATTGGGAATGATGAAAGAAATGGGAGTCTGGGAGGTTACGGAAAAGAAGCCGACGATGAAGTTGTTGGGTCTGAGGTGGGTGTTTGCTTACAAGCAACTGGACGCAAACGGAGAACCGGTGAAGTTCAAAGCCAGGCTAGTAGCGCAGGGGTTTATGCAAAGGGAAGGTATTGACTATACAGAAACGTTTGCGCCGACGGCGACCTTTGCTTCTCTGCGGATTATTCTGACAATCACGATCAGGATGGGATGGCCAATTAATTCGTTCGACGTGACGGCAGCATACTTACATAGCTTGATAACGGAAGACATATATTTTAGGTTACCACCAGGCGCGGAGGACTTCATGGACGTCCGGACACCACGAGCGACAACAGCCCTGAAGGCACTTAAGGTGTTATATGGTACTAAGCAAGGTGCGCGTTGCTGGTGGAAACACTTCGAAAGGATCCTGAAGAAACTTGGTTTTAAGGTTAGCCAGTACAACCAATCACTATATGTATTATGCCGCGGCGGCGACACTTGCTTTATCTGGGCTCATGTGGACGACGGCGCAGTAGTTGGGAGCTCGGAAGCGGTGTTGGAAGAAATCTCTGGGGAGTTAGTGAAGGAGCTGAAGATCAGATGGTCAAAGGAACTGACTCACATAGTTGGGGTAGATGTGAAGACAGATAGGACTGGGGGTATTCAACTATCTCAACAAGGCCTGACAAATAAGACCCTGGCGAAATTCATGGAGAAGCGGGGACGGACGAACACG
This sequence comes from Cronartium quercuum f. sp. fusiforme G11, assembly GCA_015951145.1. Taxonomy (NCBI): domain Eukaryota; kingdom Fungi; phylum Basidiomycota; class Pucciniomycetes; order Pucciniales; family Coleosporiaceae; genus Cronartium; species Cronartium quercuum. The sequence continues at coordinate 295,723 of MU167229.1, forward strand.
ACGATCGATCCCAATTGTGTACCATCGACGCCGGGAGATGACGAGCCAGGAGTTGATCAGACTTTATATCTAGCGGCAATTGGCAGTTTGAACTATCTCGTGGTGGCAACGCGGCCAGACCTCACTTATGCGGTCAATCTGCTGGCCCGATTTTCGAAACGCCCAACAACACAACACTGGGCGGCTGTACAACACCTACTGCGATACCTGGATACCACCGGCATGCTTTCTTTACAGCTGAGACCTACGGAGACACCGATGAAAGAGGGCCTTGAGACGTATGTGGACGCAAACTGAGGCGGGGAGTTCTCGAGGTCGGTACATGGATTTGTGACCCTCTTCCTTGGATGTACCATAGCTTGGACTGCGAAGAGACAGACGTGTGTCGCTACGTTGACATGCCATGCGGAATACATGGCACTCGGGACGGCATGTAGGGAGGCGGTGTGGTTACGACATTTGCTGGAAGACCTTATTGGAGAAATGGGACCAGTAAGGATGTATTGCAATAGCACATCGGCAATACATGTTTCGAAGGATAACTCAGCAAATAAGAGGACTAGGCATACGGACAGAGAGTTTTATTTCATCAATGAGCAGTTATACAAAGGGGTGGTAGATTTACAATGGGTGGAGTCGAAAGAGCAGAAGGCGGATATTTTTACGAAGGCGTTGGGACCTTTACTATTACATCGAGGGCGTCTTTCGATAGGAATCTCAGAGACAGGGGGGCAAGCGTGATGGAGTTTTCAGAAGGAGGGTTATTTTTTTTAATATTTTTTTTCATATATTTATTTTTTTTCTCTATATTCCTTTATTATTTTTTTGTGTGTGCGGAGGGATTTGTAGTTTCTGTGCCTTGTCGTGGGGGGGGTGTTGTGACACAGAGGTGTCACAGAGGTGTCACGACTGCGGCACAGCGCGTCGGCGACGAGCTATAAGCTCCCGGGACGGGATAGATTCCACATCATCACTGTTGGAGTCTATCCGTCCCGGTTCTGCGCACACTAAGTCTTCTCTCGCATTCGTACGCGGTCACGTTGCTTTACCCAGAATGGGACCAATCACAAGGATCAAAAAAAAAAAAAAAAAAAAAAAAAAAAAAAAACAAAGGGATCTACATATAAACTCTGAATTTTCAGAACACTATAGTCTCAATCAACCCAAACGAAGTATATATGTGGATTGTTTTCTACATGATACCTGGACCCAGGTCGATCGATGGGGGGCTGGTAATTTTATCAAGTATATCGAGCTTATCCTCAAGTGGTTCCTTTGGTGTGGATTGGGGGCAGTCAACATGCATTTCGCGTCAAGTGTGCTCGTGCATCCATGGGAAACTTGCTGATATTGGCAAAACACACAATCAGTCTTTTATGCATTTCACTATCGCTAGATTTTGATCATAGATAACATCAGTTGGTAAGACGAGCCTGCTAATCATTTGGTTATAGATATATGATAAAATGACAAAACACGTGAACTGTTGCAAAATTAGCCTGATTTGCAGCTTGATTGATGGTTGGCCAAAAAGGTACTGATTAAGAGTGGGATTGCGAAATCGATAAGACCGATACCTTCATCTTCACTCGTATGGGCTGGATTGTTGCATCTGAAGTCAATACCAAGATGTGCGGCTCTGTTAGACAAAAGACAAAATCCTTGGGTGAATGGTAGACTGAAGCGTTTGATGAGACAAGTAATGGTTGACCAGCAAGCAACTTCTATGTGATGATAGCCAATGACAAAAAAAAGGCAGCAGACAGATCTAAGCCCAAAATGAGGAACACAGATGTCCGTTTGATGGACAAAATCTACTTGGCACTGGTGATGAGCATGCTGACGAGCCAAACTTACATTAGCCGACGTTTCAATTGACAAGCGATAGGGATAGCCGGACTCACTTTTGTCGGGTCAAATTGTTGACATAAGTCTGAAGGGTTTCATTATCAGCTTTCTTTCGGTCACATTCGCCCTGAACCTTATCTACCCGCTCTGAAAGCTCTGTTCGTTATGGAATACCGTATTCAAAGTAAGGGCCTCAACAGACTCGGAACTCATCAGTGCGTAGCAATTCAGCGAGCTAACCTTTGAGACTACCTTGCAGGCTACATATCTCCCTATACTCATTTATATGTATGTCAGTTCTTTTGGATAATAGGTTTGTTGAATAACCGATTTGGAAGAGACCTGATCAAGTCGTCCTTGGCCAAAACTTGAGAGTCAGAGTCAGTTGTCGACCAGGCGCTGTGACCAATATCACTATCTTCCTCCATCTTTTGTGGTGACTTGCGTGGTAGGTAGCTGAATGGTTTTCGGGGGTGGTGGATGTGCTCTGACGAAGTGAGTTATTCTAAACGAAGAGGTATGAGGAGTAGTTCTCATCAAGCCAAGTTGTCCGCGGAGAAGTGGGGCCGGTGAAGATTTGAAACCGTTTCCCCAATGACCCGACCTCGGCCCGACGCTGCGCAGCAAGGCTCAGTACAACAGTGCCAAGTGCGAGAACTGCGACAGGACCGTCCTGGAAGTTGCCTTGTTGTATTTGCCCGCGCTGCCAACACACCTGCTTATCTTTAATGAGGTCAAATCATGGCAAGAACTCAAGACGGAATGAAGTGGTGGCTTAGATGATTATCCGCACATTCTCTCTTTTCATATAGAGCAACTGTTTTGGTGGCAATGAAGAAGGTTGCTTTGAGTTTATTCTCTGGCGTTAAGAGGATATGAGGGACCCCGTACACAAATCCGTCACTGCACTACGACATCGGGTTCCTGAAGGTCCTAGCTATTTCACAAGTTACCTTCTAACTTGACAAAAACCCTTATCACAAAACACACTTGTTATGGAGGCTTGTTAGACCATTCATAAAAGAAACAAAAATCGGAGGTTGTGGTTATAATGTTACTAACTGACCACAAAAAGTTGTAGATAGTGCGGAATGTCAAATTAAAAGTACTGATTTTGAAAAAAAAAGTCCCTTACCTTCCCGGTATACTTTGAGGGCGAGTTCTTGCCAAGGAACAAGGAAGTAACGGAATACGTTGGTTTTTTGGCGTAGTAGGTTTTGATGTCTAGTAGAGAGAAAATGCTGCCACACATGCATCCACCCCCAAAGTAAAATAGGGTGGTAAAGTCCACCTACAGTACATGGGGGAACCCGCGTGTCTTACCAAACAGATAAAAGCAAGCGCAGCCAATGCGTGCAAAACAAGGTACTAAAATGTGTTGCAACACCCAAAAAGCAATTTTTGTGAGCCAAATCACTTATTTTCATGTGTTACAACAAAAGTTATGTTACTAATTTTCATGCAGTGGGCCCAGAATGGTAAAGTCTTTGACGCTTACAAGTTTCACTGCTATAAAACAGCAGTTTTCAAGAAGGTATTGTGTCATCAGGTGCTACGTGAGCACCCTCCATTTATTCTCCGAGTTCGTATATCGGCTAGTATGTTCGCCTCTCACTGTAATTCAGCCTGGTGCGCGAAAGAGACGGGTTCAACTCCCGTACTCGGAATTATTTGTTTTTGATTCATCTGACATTGTGGAGTAAAAAGAAATCAAGCCTAAAGTTGAGGTCAAAGATTTCCTTGGGTTTGTTCATGTTTGGTCCTCAAAAAGGGCATGTTGCCCACTTGTGTAGCCATGTGTAGCTCAAAATTCAAGCCTAGAACCATGGCCTTCAATTTTTTTTTTCTGTTTTTGGTGGTTGGCTCAGCAAACAGATGCTGGTATCAACATATGCACTTCAGAAATTGGATTGAGACACATCCAAGTGGGTTTGATAATAGCAAAGGAATATTTCATTTGCCCTTTTACCTTCCTTGAGCACTTACTGGGACCAGTTTTTTCTTCTCATAGATTTTTTTTTCTTGATCAGTTGATCAACACAATGAGTTGAGGGACCTCTTCTAATGGAGGAGTGGGTACAAATAGACCACTTTTGAAAAATTGGATAAGGGAGAAGTTGGTGGGCTGGGAAATATCTTTTTGGGGATTCATAAGGTTTTTACCCATGTTTTCAAGTGCTCAATGCCTAGGTGTCTGCATTGGATACTTGGAACCAAGATAGGATGTACCTTCAGAGACTGTTTTGTTCATAGCTTCCTGCTCATTGGAAGGATAAATGGCTTGCAGCCTTCCAATCAAGTCTGGAGGGAACCTTCCAACACATTCAATGAGCATTCCAGGCATCATCTTTGATGATGTCACCCTTTTTTGGCTTCAACCATGAAGCATTATACCTGGTTTATTGACTGCTCCACTAGGATTGGCCTTGGTGAGTGGATAATTTGATGTTCACACTTATCTTATTGTAGTACCAATGTGCTTCAACCCATCTTTCTTGCTTGGATTTTGTTTCACACACCTTAAGCTGAAACCACCATTGACATAGTTTCATTGTATGGAGGTTCTCAATTTCACATAGCATGCATGCATGCAATGCATATATTTTTTAAGTGAACCTTTCTTACATACAAAGAGTAAGCTCCATACTTTCTAAATATGTCCAACCTTTTTTCTGTACAGAACCCATTTTCTATGTATGAGGCATGTCCGCAATTCCTTTTTGGCAAACTGCCAATCAATCATCAAGGTTCAAGAGGGGTGTGATGAATTTGATACCACCTTATATCAATAGAAAATGCTTTACTAGCTCCATTAGTAAAAATATTCAAAACTGAACTCCTGCATGAGAAGAGAGCAAGGTTACATAAACCACCAACAAATTGGGGTGGGATGAGTGCATCTGACTCATCATTGGATGAGCTCACCTGATACAACACTGCTCATATGCAAGGGGGGGACCTTGGATATGAGATGTTTGTGTTGGATGAGCACATCTGATGTTAAGTCAAGCATTGCTGTCCAATTCAAATTTGTTGGTGGTGATAGCAAGAGTACATGTGAGAGATGAGAGAGTGATAAATAAGAAGAAAGAAAAAAACTCACAATCCTTAGTGTCCATGTGATCTTCAACTTTTCAAGAAGGGGTGTCATATATTGTTTATGCCCACATTGATGGCCATTCTGGGCTTCAAAATCCACTTGAAGATTACAATATCTCTACCCATGTCTACAGGTGGTGTACACCTTCAAGAGTATTCAAGTATTTGCCCTGGATACTGTAGAGATGGTAAAATGTCACTATGTGTCTGGCAGGATTTGAACCCACAACCTCAGCATGATAGCCAAGACACATACTACACTGCCAAGATATTTGTATCGGATGGGCCTATCCAATGTTCTATCACCCCAAGATATGTGATGCAGTGTCAGTAGGATTAGGTGTGATGGAATTACACTGCAATATGGTGTCAGAGCATTAGATACCGATAGTAATTCCATCGCACCTAATCCTACTGACACTGCATCGCATATCTTGGGG
>MU167229.1:314316-325526 GCA_015951145.1 Cronartium quercuum f. sp. fusiforme G11
ACATTCTTACACTAAACAGAGAAATAGACTTAATATTCATAAAGGAATATTTGAGTCTTCTTCTCAAATTGGGATTTCTTTGCATTGACTACAACAGGTAGTTTGGTGCACTATCCCTCTGAGAACTCATCTCTGTTTCTTACTTCATCCTCTGTATATATTTTTGTACAAGGTCTTGGGTCCTTCTCCATAGACTGTACCCTTATACTGATAGACTCTGGGCTGAGATCTTCAGGATAAGGTGTGACAGGGAGTTAAACTCAAGTGAGTACAGATAACTGCTTGGTTATAAACTCAACTGAGTATGGATAACTGCTGGGTTATAAACTCACCAGAGTATGGAGAACCACTGCACTGCCAAGATATTTGTATTGGATGGGCCTATCCGATGTTCTATCACCCCAAGATATGCGATGCAGTGTCAGTAGGATTAGGTGTGATGGAATTACTATTGGTATCTAATGCTCTGACACCATATTGCAGTGTAATTCCATCGCACCTAATCCTACTGACACTGCATCGCATATCTCGGGGTGATAGAACATCGGATAGGCCCATCCGATACAAATATCTTGGCAGTGAAACGCAGATTTGACATCTGCGAAAATGGCCGCGGCCATTCTTCCTGTCCTCCACTGTTGTTTGATCCATGATACCACGTGGACTAGGGCTTCCTCGCTGGATCTGTTGGGGCGGCCCCCGTTCAAATGTAGTATTGGTCATCACAATAGTCTAATTTTGGAGAAATCATGTGTTACTGTAGATTCAACAAATATTATCACCGGCTCTTCACTGAGATTGGCTGGACACGCGCGTCCGGACCATCAGTGAAGAGCTGGTGACAACATTAGTCATATCTACAGTACTAAAGATTTTTTTTTTTTTTTTTAAAAAAATCTTTTATAGTGCATTACTTGTTTATAAACATATAGCACTTAAAGAAAAAGCCTTTAGACTGATGTACAATAGCGAGGGTCTCTCCTTCCGGTGAGCTACTTCTTACCGCTTGTGTCTTTGCCCTAGGTGTCTCTTATCAAAAGTACTAAAGATGGTGGAGGGACCTACGCACTTGGTATGTTTTTACGCAGGTTAAGTGCAGGGCCTACTGTATACACTTAAAGCGACCTTGTTTGTACCACTGGACTTTTTGGTCACTTCTAGCGCGCGCCTTTCAGGATGAAGCCCTTCACGACACCTTCTTCACGAACTCGCCGGATGAAGAGGTTGCGGTTGCCTTTTACCCCGGCTACTGACAACCCCAGCTCTTCCATCACATTGTCGGTCGAAATTTGGACGTTGGATGATCAGCAAGCTGCCAATGTCTCGGTGGCGTGTGTAGAAGATCCTGTTGTTGCAGATGCAAGTATCACTCAGTTCGCACTCCTGGCACATCCTTATGGCCGCCTTGGGGGTAGTTCCCGTGATCCAGTGATTACCTGCTTAGCTTCTTATCTGGTGGACCGCAATTGGATGGTCGTCTTGTTTGACGCTAGGGGGGTTGGGAACAGCACAGGTCGAACAAGCTGGACGTGGGCGATAGTTCGGTTTGTCTGCGTAAGCGCTTAGTCTTTGAATCTGATTAAAGTCTCTTGCCATGATATGATGGAGATAGGACCGTACCAGAGACAGAAGACTTTCAAGCGATCCTCGATCAACTCTTGAAACCAATCATTCTTCGGTCTACTTTGCAATCTGCTGGAAGTGCATCGAGTACTAAGACGTTGACGCTGCTTCGTGCTGTAGGCCATCAACTCCCTTATCATATTCATTGCAAAGCTTGGAGTGAAAATGTCTAAACTGACTGCTCATCTTGTTTTCCTCTCATACCCAGGGATACTCTCATGGCGCGCTCGTTGCTTCAGCCTCAACCCCAATCATACTTCCAGATAGCGCACCGAAACTACAGACTCCTTTGTTGTTGATATCCTATCCTGTCTCTTACATTTGGTTTCTCACTTCTTTTCATGCCTCACGTTTCCAAGCCGCCTTTCAGACTCAACTCACTTCAACTGCGTACAAAGTTTTGTTCGTGTATGGAGACAAAGATCAGTTCACACATCAAAAAGCATATCGAAGGTGGATTTCTCGCCTAAAGCAGGTCTTGTCACCTGATCTTCAGCACGCAAACCGATTGAGTATAGTTGAATTGTCGGATACTGACCACTTTTGGGATGGAAAGTATTCAATGCTTTGTCAGCTTATTGGAACATGGCTGGAGAGCCCATCTGACATGTAAATCCTGGCTCACTCGATTCATGTCTCTACTTCTTTACACTTTTCTCTCTTCTTTGATTTCATTCATTATAAATCAGGTGCATTTATCTTGTACTGAAGATTTGTCAACTAAAGTGACTCTCACACACCTTCTGTGGGCCAAGCTCTCCTGCCGGAAACAAAGAGGGATACATAGAGGCTCCTGCTTACCTTTTACTCACCTTGATGAGCACCATAAAATGTAATCTAGGGCTTATTTAAACACAAAACATCATAGGAGCCTGCATCATGAATTAAACGAGATCCTTGCCTCATCTCATTTGCAGTTTGATGACCTCAAGAGTGATGCCTGATCTACTGAAAACTCATTGTAACAGCCTGATTTCAGAAATGATGATTTTCATGTGATTGGCTCAAAAGGATGACAACTTAATGCCTATTTAGTCGATTCCATTTCAAAGGTTTGGATCTATTCAGGTTTCAAGATTTGTCTGTGTTGCTAATTTACACTTGTTGGAAATCAGTGACCTACATACCTATAAAATCAGCTAGATCAAAGATTGCGATCAATCTTTAGGCTAATGCTAAGAGCTAAATGATTTTTTGCTATCAAATTTTCTGCTAAGGATCTGGATAATATATCATGAAAATGAACAGCTATTGCTTGTGAAAGAATACTTTGTTTGGTTTATGAACTGGGGTTCTTCCGCTGATTTCCCCTTCCGGGTCACCTTTCTCGAGGATTGTGGCTAGTTGAATCCTGTAAGTTGCTAAGTAAAAAATAAAAATAAAAATGATAAAAATAAAAATAAAAGTTTTAAGACTCTTCACTCGCGGGTATGGCTGGGTAAAAATTACTCGTCTGTAAAACCGTAGGCTTCCCAAAAGCTTGATCCACTTTTTCTTTCCAGAACTCTGAACCAAGGATTCCTTCGAGTGTACGCGAAAGTAGATAATGATGAGGATGGTATTTTAAGGCGAACATCATTCCTTTTTTATCTAGAGTGAAACTATTGTCGTACGTCCGGGGCTCCTTAGTAAGACCAAGCTTCCTTCCCATATCCTGAAGCGGTTTTATATATTCTGTCTTCATCTGCTTGCTTAGCGATTCCATACGGACTTTCCAACGAAAAAGCGCAACCGAAGCTTTGCCGTTTGCTTCAAACTTGCTAAACCATTCGAGAACGTCCTTATCGGACAAACCATTTCTGTTCGCAATTTTTTGTAAGGAAGTTTCCCAATCTTCTTTTGAAGTCAAACTGCGAGTGTACTTGTATTTTTCGTACATATTCTGAATTATATGATTCAACTCGTCTGGGAACCGTTGAATGGATGTGATTGCCTTTTGGAGGACAGAAATTCTGTATCTTTCAGCTCCCTTGTTGATTTTACCCAGGAAGAATACTCTGCTGAGTACTGGAGATGGATGAGGGACCAAATTGAAGAATCCGGTTTGGGTCACCACGTCGATGTGGGGCTGGAATGACGTTGGTTCGGATGTCGTCGGTTGGGATGACGTCATGAATGAGTCGAGGTGGTGACGAATTACAAAAGCTTGAATATCCCCAATCGAATCAAATGGTTTGTCTTGTGAGAGTAATTTATTAATGTACATCATTTCTCGTAACCCGTCTGAAATCTTAGTCAGTTGTTGCATACACCCCTTGTATGAGTTCAGTCCCATAAAATCAATCATCTCATCTTGAAAAACTTTGATCTCAGTAGGACAGTATGTCGAAACGAACTCTAAATCCTTGCGTACTATTAAAATAGCTTCGGCAGCTTCCAGTCGTTGCTCTTGTGTTGTATCCTTTTGAAAAAGGTATTGAAAGGCCTGTGGAAGCCAGTATATGAATCGTGCTTGGGTTCTCCTCCTGTGGGCCTCAACTCTGGAAAGCATTTTCTTTGCCTTACCCAAGTAATGGGGATTGTCAAAAATCTTGTTCACCCCTTGTTGAACTCTCGAAAATGGCATAGAGTCATCGTGATAGATATTCCAGAAACGAAGAGCGTTCTCCATGGTGTCGCTTTGGTCATTCTCAGTTTGCCGTATTGTAAAGATGAGTTGTTGGGAAAGGTGATTGACAACGTAATCAGTGAGCGTTTTTAAAAAGTCTTCTCTCTTCTCATATTCTGTAGGTTTTAATTGTCTGAGCCATCCATGAAACCGAGCTCTCATATAATCATCCTTTGATCCATCATCTTCAAAGGCATATAACCAGGCGTTTAGGACATCCTTAATCGCTCTGATGTAAGATGCCTGAGTTTCTGCATCCCCTTGGACTGGCAATTTCATCTCGAATGAATTCACGATTGTTTGTAAGAAGGCAAGAACTGATTCTTTCACCGATTCATGTATCATTTTTATTCTGTCATCGTAATTTTCGAGGTTGTTTCGAAACCATTCGGTCGACCTTCGGAACTCTTCCTTATGAGTAGTTTCGAGATACCCGAGTACTTGAGCGGAATACCAAGCATCTTTGGACGAAAACTTTGGGTTCGTAACGAGGAACTGAATAGCTTTGGAATGCGGCGCCCAGACTTTAGGTAAATGTTTTTCCATCCAGTCAGACTGGACTTTCCGAACTGAATCGTTTGGTAGGGACTCAGGTAACTCTGGGTAGAGCAATTTTGACTTGGGTCTGAGGTCTTTTGCAAAAGAATTCTCATCAATACCATAGAGATCACTTTTGGTCCAATCTTCTACCTTTGATCTGAAAAGCTTTGGGTCAACGCCTTGAAAAAGTCCAAATATTCTGCGTATTTCACAATTTTGGGTAAGCCACATATTGTACGAATCTCTCATTGGCACCGATTCGGTGTCATGGAGATTAAGGACTTTTTTTATCTCTTCGAGAGTGATTCTTTTGGTGAAAGACGGACTGCCATAGGCTACTTGAAAAGTTGATTGATCGGGGCGCATAGTACTTGGACTTGCGGGTTTTTCTTCCCCTCGAAACTTTTGTCGCTTTTGTCTTTGGCTGTCTGTGGGGTTTTTGTGAACTTCTAAAGGGGAATTATCAGGCGGAACAGTTACTCCTGACTTGTGTCTACCGATGATGGAAGACGCTTCAGTAGAGATAAGTTCATGCTCATCGATATGATTGCTATTATCGCTATCGAATGCGTAATCCGGGTTCAACGTTTTCACACAAGTGACGCTTGGAGATCAGTAAACACGATGACAACATGCTTAAATGATATTTAGAATACTCACCTTCCCGCCTGAAACCCATCTTGCTCCGAGCCCGAACTGCTACTTGGTATGTCCACAACCTCAATCGCGGTGTCGGAAGAATCAGGGGAAAGTAAGGATGAGTCACGCAGGGAGGCCAGTCGCCGTGAATCAGATGTGCTGGGCTCGGCCGTGCTTTTTTCCATAGCTTGATCCATTGGCGGGGGTTCCGACGTGTCAACCACGGGAATGAAGGGTGTCACCATCATCTCACTTGGTGACTGACTGCCAATAGGGCTGAACGTCGTTGGACGGATCGGCTGAGCATCGCTTAGACTAGGCCATTTCGCTATTTGTTCGCAATCCTCGAAATATGCCAAATCTGGGTAGTAGAGGCTTTGGGTGGGGTAAAAAAGTAGGGCTAAAAGCCAGACTACGCGGCTCGAAAGCCACATGATATCAGGGAAGTGGAATGCCGGAAGGGATGTCTGTTAAGATGGAAAAGTGGGTGTGATTGGAATTGACCGCTGGCGTAGTCGCAGTCAGTGCTCCTTCTTATACGAATCAGGTCACGAATCAAACAGTAGAGGTTGGCTATTTATTAGTGTGCTAAACCCAGGGTGTAGTGAGGCCGCGTATTGGGACCTCTTAACATTTCTCAATGGTACTTACAAAGCCATGCAAAACTATACGACTCTTCCCGTGTCAAATTCCTCAGGATAGTGGTCTCGTCCACGAAGATCACATCGATCTACTTTACCGTCTTCACCCCTTTGTCGGACTACAGGAAACTGGTATGATGACAGTTCAACGCAAGCTTTCTGTTGCGCCAAAAAGGTATATGCGAGTATCTCTTATCATGGTATAATATATACCCTTCATAATCAAACATCCTACACTGCCAAAATGTGTCATCAGGCTATTGCACTATATTATGTACTGGGAACGCATTGATCCAGCGCCTTTCAACGCCTGACCATTGGACGTTTCGTCTCGGCTATTCTTAGGGGGGCCACAAGTTCGGAATTTTCGAGCAGCCGTAAAATGTGTTCCGAGCAGCCGTAAAATGTGTTCCGAGCAGTCGTAAAACGTTTTTGCAATGGATTTTTTCTGCTCGAATTTTAGGTGAGCGGTCTGATCGCTTTGCTCCGTGGCACGGGCCCCACTTCTCGCAGCTTCGTAGTGCCTGGACTTGGTTCTACATCCACAGGTGGAATGCCCTGATTCAGATGCACTTCGATGGCACCGACAGAGCCTTCAAGCCAAGATTGATAGCGGCTGTCAGCTTCCACTTGATGCTAAAATAGAAGACTGAACTATTAAAGGATTAATAATCACGCCTTGATAAGTCACAAGGCGGAAATTTGACTTACGAGAACTTGTTAGAGGTTCAAGGCTTAGTCTAACCAGTTGATCTAAGCAAACAAGAGACTTGTTGATGGTCTTGCCTGTGAGTTTGACTAAGTTGTTGGTGCTTTAGTTAAAAGAGCGAAGTCTGAACCTTGTTAGTGGGTTTCTTTGTAGACTAGGTGTCAGCCCTTGAGTATACTGTAATATACCACAAACTGACAAATAAATAAACACAAAAAATAATAGACACATCTAGACTCCAGTCTCAAGGAGCCATATAATAAATAAATAAAAGCTTATTTTATGACTAATTACATATAAACTCATATAACAAGAGTCAATGTAATACACACATATGTACCTAAGGGAAATTTTCTTTGAAGGAATGTAACCTTTTTTCTGTTACCAAGCTACACAATGGTAACCTTCTATACATGAAAGGGCCATCCTCAGAAAAAGGGCTTTCCCTTTCAGGACTAGGTCTTGACCAATAGCGCCAGAACCTGGAGGAAACCAACAACTAAGAGGCTCAAGTTTCAAACCCTTAGTTACTTACTGGTTCCTACAGAACAGAACAGAAAATTCAACCAAAGACCCTCATCTAATAAAGTATAAATAAAGACCCATCTCAGAGCCATGAGAAGAGGACTCACTTGAATATTAAAAACTCACTTTCCAGGATCTTTCTTTTTGAAAACCTTTTCTTAACTACAAACCTTTATTCTAGGTTTTTTGGATAACAAGCTTTCTAGTTAGACTTGTATATTCTTGTCAAAGCGTCCTTTTATTATATTCTCTCACTCTGCTCCCCTTCTCACCCTTCACTTCAATACTGGAGTAAACCTCCACCTAGACCTCTACTCCTAGAACATTGGGATAAGTCAAGCACCAACAACTTCCCTCTAAAACTCCTAGTCTACAAAGAAACCCACTAACAAGGTTCAGACTCCACTCCTTTAACTAAAGCACCAACAACTTAGTTAAACTCACAGGAAAGACCACCAACAAGTCTCCTGTCTGCTTAGATCTACTGGTTAGACTAAGCTTTGGACCTCTAACAAGTTCTTGTAAGTCTATTTTCCACCTTGTGGCTTATCAAGGTGTGATTTCTCCTATAACATTTTCATTCAGCCACTATCTTAATCTTAAGTCAGAAGCTGACACTAGGATTTTAGAGGGAAGTTTTTAGTGCTTGACTTATCCCAATGTTCTTGGAGAAGAGGTCTAGGTGGAGGTTTACTCCAGTATTGAAGTGAAGGGTGAGAAGGGGAGCAGAGTGAGAGAATATAATAAAAGGATGCTTTGACAAGAATATATGAGTCTAACTAGAAAGCTTGTTATTCAAAAATATAGAATAAAGGTTTGTAGTTAAGAAAAGGTTTTTTCAAAGATAAAGAACTGGGAAAGTGTGTCTGTAATATTTGAGTGAGTCCCCTCCTCATGGCTCTGAGATGGGTCTTTGTTTATACTTTATTAGATGAGGGTCTTTGGTTGAATTTTTTGCTCTGTTCTATAGGAACAAGTAAGTAACTAGGGTTTTGAAACCTAATCCTCTTAGTTGTTTGTTTCCTCCAGGTTCTGGCTCCATTGGTCAAGGCCTAGTCCAGAAGGGGAAAGCCCTTTTTCTAAGGATGGTCCTTTATGTATAAAAGGTTACCATTGTGTAGCTTGGGAACAGAAAAAATGTTACATTCTTTCAGAAAAAATATCCTTTAGGTACATATTTGTGTATTATATTGACTCTTGTTATATGAATGTATATGTAATTAGTCATATTATAAGTTTTTTGATTATATGGCTACTTAAAACTGGACTCTAGATGTGTGTATTATTTTTTTGTCTATCTATTTGTCAGTTTGTGGTATATCACATTATACTCAAGGGCTGACAGCAGCTTGTAATAATCTGGCACCACTCAGTTTCCGCTCATTTCTGTCTTAGGTTCTGCTCAAAAACCACACCAGCAACCTTGAAAGGTGGTTCATTTTGTTGTAAATTTTATGTTAAATTTATGGAATCAAGCAAAGCTTTCAAGACATTCAAGCAGCTGAAAATGCGAACTTGAACCCTCCTACTATACATCATTAGAATGTTTGTGCAACTTATTTTTCTCTTTCCTTGTCAAAATCTCTTGTTACCTTCCTTTATCATTTCCTTTCAAGTTAGATATCAACTTAATTCTTGTATCCAATAAGACTTCCTTGATTCTCAACTTTCTCTTTTTATTCTGAGAGTATTGTTCTACTACTGTTTCTCATGTGATCCAAGTACACAAGCATTCTGCTTGACATGTACAGTTTAGCCCTTACATTAGCTTTTGATCAATTTTTTCCTTTCTTATGCCAATTAGCATCAAACATTTTTCTCACTTTGATAATCTTACTATAGCTTGAACAGAAAATTCTATTTCTTACATATCTCCTCTTTCTCAGCCTAATATTTACAATCACTACTCAACTCCTCCCATATCTCTATTGTCAGACTATGCTTATACATAGTCAAACACTTCCCCGCATATTACAGTCTCACGATGCTCTGTATATTAAACCTAGATCCTCCATATCTAAACCTTGTTAATTTTGATCTTGGATACGGTTCTTAATCACTTGTGATTGAAGATCCGTACGTACATTTTCCCCTTTTTCATTTCCTATCTATACCTTTCATGCTCTTATATATCTAACTTGTTTCACTGCCAAGATATTTGTATCGGATGGGCCTATCCGATGTTCTATCACCCCAAGATATGCGATGCAGTGTCAGTAGGATTAGGTGCGATGGAATTACTATCGGTATCTAATGCTCTGACACCATATTGCAGTGTAATTCCATCGCACCTAATCCTACTGACACTGCATCGCATATCTCGGGGTGATAGAACATTGGATAGGCCCATCCGATACAAATATCTTGGCAGTGTTTATTTTTTTTCTTACTTGTTTTTCCTCACTACTGAAGTGTCAAGCCACATGCCTTGTCCACTTGAGCTTAAAGCCTCAAGATTGATTAACTAACTCCTTCATAAAAATCCACCTCTCCACTTTAGGTACAACTATGTCTTCACTTCACTTTAACTCTTTAACTTTCCTCTGACTCTATCACTTTCTCTTGTTTGTCTTCAGGTTTGTCTGCCCAAACCTCAATTGTGTGTCTGAGGAAAATAGTGGTGATTAACCCACTCTTGTATAGGTCAGCAGAAATTCATAATTTAATCACTTGTGATTGAAGAATCTGTCAAGCCATGTGCCTTGTCCACTTGAGCTTAAAGCCTTGAGATCAATTAACTAATTCCTTCATAAAAATCCACCTCTCTAATTTATGTTTGTCTGCCCAAACCCCAATTGTGTGTCTGAGGAAACTAGGGGTGATTAACCCACTCTTGTATAGGTCATCTTTGACAACCCCTCCTTTTCCTGCATCTATTACTATACAATCATTTCTCTTCTAAGAATGTACCATCTATCTTCTGTTCTACTCTTTTTGATTCACATTTTCCACCCCCATATACTTTGATAGCTTCCCCTCCTGATTATTCCTACCAACAATGTAATTCCTTGCCCAGGATATTGAGCCTACATCTAATCCTTCTGCTTCTGATGGTCTTCTAACACCACTTGGACTTGGTCCACCTTCTTCTATCTTGACAAGTCCCCTGGAATTATCAACTGCCATAGGAACTCTAACAAATACAGTTCAAGCATTAGCAGAAGACTTTTGCCCATATGCAACTAGATAAACTGGAAAATTAATTCTCTCAGTCTTCTCTTACCAAACTCCCCCTAATTTGAATCACCCTCCTGCCCATAGAATGGGACACTATATTCCACCTGGATCAATGCTTGCCCATCAAGCACCACAAGTCAATCCATCTGTGAATATGACTCTGACCCCTGTGCATCAAGATACACCTTTATATGACACAACTTCCAACAGATCCCCTGGAATCATCCCCAACCTTCACTTTATGGGTAAAACTACTGGATTAGAATTATTTTACTACTTATCCATCAACATGCTTGCTTACATAAATTCAGCTCAGATAAAGATTGTATTAACTGGGCAGCACAACACACTGCCAACATATTTTCATCATATGGAAGCTTGCTATGTAACATAGCATGTCTTCATGTGACACTATGGACCATTTTTCAAGGTCCCTACCTTGAAAAATAGACCTATTGCATTGCATCTTGGCCTGCTATGTGACATAGCATGCCTCTATGTGATGCAATTTTCTTGGCAGTGACCCCACTCTTGTTCATCATGCATGACTCCTCAACCCACCTCAGGACTGTCAATCCAGGCCCACATTGTGCATCTGATTGGTCTTGAGTTTTCCTCTTTGAGAATGTCCATTTGAGTCGATAAATTGCAGATCATAACCCAAAGAACACAGGCACACAACCAGGGGTGGCAACAGCATGCTGGAGAAAGTTGGGTGTGTGTGGGTTTGATGAGTGTTATGGCACAT